>CM029013.1:255337446-255452446 GCA_016801055.1 Panax notoginseng
TTACTCGTTTGTCAAATATGACAGTAATTTAGTGAAATTTTTGTGGACTATATTTAAGTCAAGGTTAAATCATTTATAAAAAGTCTAGATCATTGACCCACATATTTATTGTGAAACTGACCTTAAAAGGAGAGGCAAATTAGGCTTAACCACATACTAAAGTTGAAGACCCGCCAAAGAAAAGGCATTTAGATTGTACTTAGTCAATGTTAAATATTAAGTCAAATTTGATGTATATGAAATTTTAATGAATTTAAAAGATATTTTTAGAAAAGTAATCTATAAGGAACTTGCGATGTTTCATTTATAAAATACTCTTCCTGTCTCACAAAAAATATTATTTAATTTTTTGAGCAATGTTATAGATTTTATGAATTTTTTTTATCAAATTATAATTGCGACATATATTAATACATGAGATTAGATAAGATTATAAGATTAGTCTACTGTATTACATATCTAATTAAAATGTTATCACTAATAGTTATTCATATAATTGGCAATAAAAAAAATCAATACATAATGCCCTAAGATACATCATTTTTCCAAAAAAAATAATTTATAGTCAATTTGTAAAATTAAACTGAATGAGTTTATTTGATTTTAATTAATGAAATAGGTGTTACGATAAACTTCTTAAAAAATAGGCTTAAATATGTATTAATACCTTGAACTTTTAATGTTTTTTCACTTTGGGGATTGTCATCTAAATTTTTTCAATTAGGGGATTAAACTTTTAATTTTTTCCACTTTGGGGATTGTCTTCTCAATTTTTTCAATTAGGGAATTAAACTTTTATTTTTTTTTTCCATTTTGGGGATTGTCTAAGTTTTTAAATTTTTCTGATTACATCTAAATTGATAGTGTAACATTAGAAAATTGATGACATGACATTGACACATGAATAAAAAATACTTGTGTAATATTGAGTCTCATTTTAATATTTATTCAATTAATTTTTTTGTACCAAAAATGATAAATATAAGACCATTATTTATTTTACTTTAAAAAATTGTCATTAAAACATTAAACTTATCAAAAAAATAAATTTAAAAAATTATTAATTTTCCAAAAGGATAAAATTATCATTAAATTTACATTAAAAATTAATAATGGTTTTATATTAAAATTATAATAATAATTTACTTTAAAATTAATAATGGTCTTATATTTACCTTTTTTGGTATAAATATTTATTTGAATAAATGTTAAAATGAGACTTAATATTGCATATAAGTTTTTTTTTAGTCACGTGTCGCTGTCATGTCATCAATTTTCTGATATGACTATCAATTTTGACGTAATCAGAAAAATTTTAAAGTTTAATCCCCTAACGAAAAAATTGAGAAGACAATTCTCAAAGTGGAAAAATAAATTAAAAGTTCAATCCTCTAATTGAAAAAATTGAGAAGACAATCCCCAAAGTGGAAAAAAATTAAAAGTTTAATCCCCTAATTGAAAAAAATGAAAAGATAATCTCCAAAGTGAAAAAATATTAAACATTCAGGGTATTAATCCATATTTAAGCTATTATTAAATACAAAAAAAAAAATCGAACATACGTTGAATATTTAACCTTTCTAAGACCTTTCTACTTCATCAGCATATATGTTCACAACTTTAGTAGTACACATTGAACAAAAAAAATATAACAATTCACATTTCAAATTCATGTAGTTGAATATTAAACTCTACACTATTTACAAATTCAGCACCACAAAATCTATATATATTTTCCATATTGAAACCCTTTATATTCTTCAAAATTTAATTTGTGGCCAGTGCATGAATAGATTAATTAACAATATATATTACCCATGTTTTAAAATTTACAATTATAATATTTAGATAAATTTTACTCCATATTTATATACGACCTGGTTTCCCTAGTTTCCCCCCAACTCCTCCCGACCCCTTCCCCAAGCTCCTCTTTGCTCAAGGATACCACTGTTTTGGTGTCTTTCCATTGTATTTTTTTTATTTATAATTTCATCCTTTTTTATAATTTTATAATATAAGATATCCGCTCCAAATTAGGTCTGAACTGAGGAAAGAGGCAAAGGGGTAGAATAAACAGCAACCCTACCTTACTTATCGAGGAGTGGTATAAGCTCCAAGCTAACTAGAAGATACACGGCCCTAAAATCAAAGTGTAATAGAATAGGTTCTGTAAAAATATATTTTAAAAAATTAAAAATACAAACCAAAATGAAAGTACACTGTATCCAATTTCTCCCAGTCATCAAGTCGCAATATGCAATGAAAAAAAAGGTTTACACTATGATTCAATATGCAATATATTATCTAGTTTCAGTATGTAAGAATAGTCTTTCTTTACTTATATTTGTGGCTATATGATCACCATGAAAGTACAAAACTTCCCCCAAGTTTTTGGGCCAGGGCGCTGCCCCTGACCTCGCATAGTTATTCATAGCAGCCCTCTACTACTTTAGAATCAGACTCAATCACCTTTCAGATAACTTTGGAATCATATTTGAATTGAAGTTGTATCAAACTTCCCCAATAACAGATTGCATATTTGATTAAAGTTATTGGGGAGAGCATTGTGAAAATTACGACTTTAGCCACATTTGGATATATTGCATCAGGTGAGCCACTACCTTTGTTATTTTTTATTTACCTTAGTACTTGAATAACTCGTTATATTCTTCCGTTAAGTTTTAACTAATAACAACAATTTGTTTATGTTGTTGATTTGTGACTTTAAGTATAGGATTTGGATTGGAAGGGTTAGTATCTAGAAAATGTGAAATTTATGAATAGTTATGGCTATTTACAATAACATCTGTCATCAACAATGTTCTTCTTAGTCCTAAGTACATCAAAGCCTAACGAAATTTAATCAAGGAGGTATATACAGTGAGTGCGAGTGATCAAATTTGCAATCAAAAAGAGTCGTTGTTTATTGATGATAATACAAAATAACATAATATTCTCAAGTATAACAACACAATTTCATTACCATGTTACAACTATATATTAAACTAAACATTCATTATATTTAGGGATTGGAAAAATATATATATTTTTAAAGTTTACAATTTATAATTGAGAGACTTCCTTAGAACGGAGAGAATATTTGAAGGGGAAAATAAAACGACCAAAAAATTTTAGGGTTCTCATTTATATGGAGAAAGTATATCGGAAAAATTCAAAGTCTACTTTTTGTTTTTAAAACATGTCAAATGACAGTTCACAATAAAAATTAGGAAAACTAATGTACTAGACTATCTACTAATTAAAATTTGATATTGTTGATCTTTTGATCAAGTTAACTATGCATTTTATTCAATTAGGTCATGTGAATCCTAATTTGCACTTGAGCCCACATTTGCCCCCTGCGCGAGAGTCGTGTTTCCAAAGAGACGATCGTGCAAGGATACTTTAAGCTTTTGAACGATTTCGCGGGACTCCACTTTACATGTTTTTGAATACAAGGGTCTTAGAAGAGGGAACCCCTAGGGAGCCAAACCCTTAGGGTTAAACCCTAGGGAGGCAAAACCTAGCCGGGCCCTTTCTTGGACATATTTGGAAAATCTTCTGAAAATATTTTCATAGCTTGCCTAATATTTGTTTCCTTATTTTCTTTCTGGAAATTAAAACAAGGAAGATCATTAAATATTACCAAATAAAAATTTAATCTAATAAAATCTTTCTTTTGGTAAACTAAATCTTTCCTTTTTATCAAATCAAATCTTAATTTTATTTTTATTTGATTTTGAAGACAAAATATTTACTTATCATTATTATTATTTAAAAGGAAAAATCAAATTTTGAAATTTCCCTTTTTTGGGAGTAAAAATCAAATCTTTTCTATATTTTGAAAATAATATCTTTATATATTCCTATTTAGAAACAAAATCAAATATACTTATCTTTTGAAAAACAGATTGAATCATTTCCTTAATAGAAGAAGAGTGGTTGCTTCATTTTCTGTTGCAAATATACTTTGGGGACAATACATGTATTCATATATATATATATATATATATATATATATATATATATATATATATGCATCTCCCAAGCCATTCACGCTTCACTTTTCGTCTTGCTTCATTTTGAATTTTCTCTCTTCCTACGATCCATGAAGATCATCAAGGGAGCATCAAGGAGACTTTCTTCAATCTGAGCAAGAGGTAACAAGGAGGATTCCTCCCTATAGGGCCGAACCCTAGGGGTTGAACCCTATAGGGCCGAACCCTATGGGGGATCCGAACCCTATAGGCTCCATTCCTTATTCTCGTCTTCGCTTTTCAATTTACTTGCATGCTTTCTTTCATATTTCTCTTGACTTGCTTCCTCTATTTCTCTTTTGTGTTTCAGGCAATTGTAGTCTTTCTTTGTTTTTTGAGTCCCATCACCTAGATCATAACTTGGTTTTTTTCACTCGGATATTATCAAAGAAAGGCTATGATTTTCGCAGCGAAGAATTATTCGTTCCAAGCAGTTGATTTGTAGAGCAACAAGACCTCAAAGGTATGAAGGAGACAACCTCCTAATTAAGTGGTCGAACCCTATAGGGGGCCGAACCCTAGAGGCGCTTTTTTTCCAGGTATCTCCAATCTTTCTTTTGTCTTCCGAGCCCCATTACCTTGATTACATCTTATTTTTTTCCTCAGATCATAAAGAAAGATTTTGTAGTTCTTTTTCGACGAAGATACAAAGGAAGAAAAAATGATCTGCAGCGAAACCCCCTTAAGTGACCGAATTAACCCTAGGGGGATAACAACGATTAGATGGAAAAAATCTCATAAGTTAATTTACTAATATGTAATTTAAATACTAGCATTCTTCAATTTCTATAACTTTTAGGTTATTTAATTCTCATTCCTAATATATATAATATTAGGTTACAAGCTTTCTTTTTTATTTTGCTTTATATAATAAATAAATATATATACTTATTTATAATATATATTTATTTAGTCTCTCACATCTTCCACATAAATCATAACATATTTATCATCATTGATAAATAATTATTATATTTAATTTATTCACATATTCATCAATACGTGTCACAAACCTTTCAATATCATTAATATATTTATTTACAATGCGACTTAGAATTTTTGGTTATTACATCCATATTATTCATAAGTCATAATTAATTATTCATTTCATTAATAATTAATTAATATACCTATATATTAGGCTAGTCATTTAATTCAATGTCTTATTAAGATTTCTTAATACGGTCTGCTACATTCAATAAGCCTTTTTCATTTGGCTTGCCATATATATTATTTTGACTTGACATAATCTTAATTAAGTTTCTAATACTTGACTACTAGGGTAGAGTTAATTTAATTACCTTCCCAATACCTAGCTTATCTCTTTTCCATTTAATATTTTTTTGTTCTATTAAATTACCATTCAAGGCATAATTTTCACAAGTTTCTATAATTAAGGTTTTCATTTATTCTTGTATGATTAATTTAAATTAATCAATTTCTTTATTTGGCTAAAATTATAATTAGCACTCCTCTAAGTATATATGTATCTATACATATTGTTGGGTCTCCAACTTTTAAATTTATTTTGATGATAACAATAATTAGTAAATAAATTAATTAAAAGGGTAGAATCCTCTCCATAGGATTTTTTTTATTATAATTGTTTTATTTATCTTATTTACTTTGACCAAAAATATTTTCTAAATCTTATTTAATTAATTTTCTTGATCTTGATGTTTTAAAGTGTTAAATCAAATGGGTCACTTATATTGGGACAATGCTTGCTAATATGCTGGGAATAAATTGGGGACAAAAATCATATGTTTATCATCAAATGCTTGTTTAACCGAATTTGGAAAGAAGATGGAGATTTTGATTAAATATTTTTTTACTTGTGGCCATTACCTATTTATTCTCAAATTAATTTTATTATTTAAAGATTTCAAAAAATTATTTTAAAATTGGGCAAATTTTTTATTGCATATATATATATATATATATATATATATATATATATATATATATAAGTTTTAGGCTTAAATATGAATTAGTACCCTAAACTATATGTCATATTCCACTTCGGTGATCTACTTTTTAATTTTATCAATTAGATGATTAAACTATCAAATTTTTTCAATTGCAACAAATTGAACATGCCACGTCAGAAATTGCTGACGTGGCTAATTGTGTGGGGCTTTAAGATGCTGATGTGGCAAAAAAAATAATTTTTTAAACATTAAATAAACAAATCTGATTAAATATGGGGCAAAATCGTCAAAACACAATTTAACATTTCAAATTAAAATAAAACAAATATTGGGGAGGGATGTTAATTCTTCGAAAGCCTGGGTGGTTTCGTGAAGGCGGTGTCGCTAGACTGGGATTTTGATGAATTCAGGGAAGAGCTTGGTGGCGAGGAGGCGGGTGACCATGTTGGTGATTTTGGAGATCAGGTAGTATTTTAGAGAGTAACTGGTGGCTAGGGTTTTAGAGAGGCCAAGAGAGAGACGTGAGAGGACCATTGCGACGGCATAATCGGAGGGAAGAGAGAGATTTGACTGGGCAATGTAGGGATTGAGTTTTTTAACAACGGTGATGAAGACTAGGTAAGACAGGCCGTAAAGGGATCGCCATTGAGCGTCCCGGAGAGAGGCTTCCATGGTCTATATGTGTTCGGTAGAGAGGGCTCTGAAGGCGGAGATGGAAGATTAGGAGGTGGAATTGGCAGAAGATGAAGCTGGGTCTTTTGGGTTTTGTTTGTTTTCTTCGAATTGGGAAGAAAGGGCTGGGGAGGTGGCGATGAGGTAGGAGAGGACTGAGGCGATGGTAAAGAAGAGGAGGGGGCGGCGAAGGTAGAGGTTAGGAGGGACATTTGGGAGGAGCAGGAGGAGGCGACGATGGTGGAGGTGAGGAGAGAAGCGGTGGGGTCAAGGTGGTTTTGGAGGTGGAGGAGATTTGACAGCATTAAATTGTGTTTTGACCATTTTGCCCCATATTTAATTAGATTTGTTTATTTAATGATTAAAAAATTGTTTTTTTTGCCACATCAGCTTCTTAAGGCCCCACACAATTAGCCACGTCAGCAATTTCTGACGTGGCATGTTCAATTTGTTGCAATTAGAAAAAATTGATAGTTTAATCATCTAATTGACAAAATTAAAATGTGGATCACCAAAGTGGAATATGGCCTATAGTTTAGGGTACTAATTCATATTTAAGCCTAAGTTTTATATGACAAGTATTATATATTATAGTATGTATATATATATATATATATATTAAAAAAACGTACGTGTGTGTGTGTGTGTTAAACAAGAGTGTGTGTCAGTATAGTTATATGTGTTATATATTATTGTAAGTATTATATACTCAATATATATATATAACTGTACTATGTTCCTATATATATATATATATATATATATATATATATATATATATATATATATATATATGTGTGTGTGTGTGTGTGTGTGTGTGTGTCTGAAAAGCAAAGGTGCTGGCAAATTTTTTAAAAAACCGTGTATAGCTTCAACATGTATAATAAATGTATGCATTATATAATACTCCATCCATCCCATTATATCTGACGTTCTAGAGATTTTCACATAGATTAAGAATAGATGCAATTTTGCTATTTTACCCTTGATCTCATTTAATTCTCCATTAATACCATATCGACGAAAATGGCAGCGACAACTTTCTCCTTCGTAACCGGCGACGAAACGGAGACGTCAGGCTCCAAATTGAAGCTCCGATCGATGAGCCTCGTGTTCTTCACTGCCAATGAAGCGTTCACCGGGGAGAGCGCGATCGCACATGAGGATAAAATTGGGGCTTCAGATGGAAGAGAATCGAATACTTCGGATGGAAGAGAATCGAATACTTCAGATGTAATGACTTTTTGTGGAAACAAAATGCAGAGTGGAGCAACAGAGAGGTTGAAGTGCGTGCAGAAGGTAGTGGGAAGCTTGGTAGTGGGATGGGCTGTGTTTGGATGGTTGTTCTAGACTAGACTAGTCATTGTTCTGTCCGTCCGACCCCATGTCCTTGAATCAGCGTTTGAAATACTGGTTTTGTATCTCGTTCAATTGGGGCTTTAGATGGAAGAGAATTGAATACTTCAGCAGAAGAATAAAATGAGTGTGACAGTATAGTTTAACGAAACTTTTGAAGCCATGGATGGATTTGGTAAGGTATGAACTGTTAGTTCAACAGCAGAAAATTGTCATTAATGGTGGTGGAGAAGGAAGGGTAAAGAAGGAAAAAAATAGGCAAAATATTCTTGATTTTGTAGAACATCAAATATTTTGGGGAAAAAACACTCTAAAATGTCAGATAAAATGGGATGGAGGAAGTATAATTATAAGATAGCATATGTGCACGTGTTGACAAAATAAAGACACTTATTTCGGGACTTAAAACCGTGTATGCTGGCATTTATTTTAGCTTCCAACATGTGGTCAAAGTATGTAATAAATGATGGGTAAATTGATTTTGGCCCGGGCGGAATTGAAAGCTTCTCCGCGTGAAATTTTCTTTGGCAATCCGCGTGCATTTCCTTTCATCTGGACCGTTGATTTCAAAAATAAGCAATCCTAGCCATTCATTTCAAATCAGATTTTGAAAATTACCATTTTACCCCTGACTTCAAAAATCTATAAATAGGAGGCCTTTCTTTCATCTTCAATTGGCCAATTCACTTTCAGAAAAAGCTTATTTCTCTCATACATACTCTCTCTATAAGAAGCTTTCTCTCGCTACTTATCAAAGTTCTAATCATTTGAGAAGAGAAAAATTGGTCTAAGCAAATTGAGATAAGTAGTTTGATTTATTTGATTTGAATTATCTCGTGCTTATTTATATTTATAGATATACTAATATAAATTATTATACACAATTCTATATATCTATATTTCATCTATTTATCAAATAAAAGGATACTGGGGCACCACAAAGCTACGGAGATACACCTCTACGGAGAGGAATTCGAACCGTACGATTCCTTATAGTCTTAAGTAACCTTTTATTGATATTATTTATATAAATATCGTAAAATAGATACAACACTTGATAGCTCAAAATAACACTAAGATACTCCTCCAAAAAGGGGAATCATCCAAACCGGATTTGAGAATCATAGTGATCTATTAAAAATATTTATATAAATATCAATTGTGAAATTATAAATTTTGTCGTACTCAGACACTGCAAGGCTACGGAGATACACCTCTACAAAGAGGAATTCGAACAGTACGATTCCTTATAGTACTAAGTGACATTATTTATAAAAGTTCACATAATAGATAAAATGATGTTATATATTATCTGAGTTTAACAAATATATTTGCTATATCAAATATTGCTTAACTGATTTATTTATTATTCTTGATATCTGTCATCACAAGTATTTGATCATGAATTCATTTATTCATAAAATACTTGTTACATATTATAAAAGTTATTTAACCTTTTATTTCATAAACTTAAGTGAATATATCTGCTTAAATAGAAGCATGTTTTATTCAAAGCTTAAAACAACTTATTTGCTTACTCATAAACATTTTCACTCTAAAAGTTATTTAAACTTTTATTTCAGAAACTTAAGTGAATATATCTGCTTAAATAGAAGCATATTTGGCTCAAAGGTTAAAACAACTTATTTGCGTACTCATTTCACTCTAAAAGTTGTTTAAACTTAAAGTGACTTTTCTTTACTCCTTAAAGAATAATTCTTTATAAATTTGCATTAAATTATATATCTGCTTAAACAAAAGCATTTTTGAGCTAAAACTAAAATTGACTTATTTGCTTATTCAAGAAGCATCATTTTACTCAAAACATAAAAGTTATTTAAACTTTTATAACAGTGCATAATTTACGTATTTGCTTACATATAAGCATTATTTGATTTAAGTACAAAATTACTATCTGTTTACTAAGAAGCATATTTTCTCAAGTATAAAAATCCTTGAACTTTTATAAATATATCTATTGATATCTGCTTATTTGAAAAGCATCAATCTGTACTAAATTATATCTGCTTATTTAAGAAGCATCCATCTGTACTAAATTCTTATCTACTTATTTGAGAAGCATATTGTTGTAAAATCATTTTTGTAAAAAGAGAAAAGGTCAGAGTTAGTTTATTTTATGTATCTGTGAGAAAGAAGAGTAATTCTTCGACCAAGACCAGAGTCTTAGAGAGGTTAGCAGGAAGTCGGGTCTCTAGTGTACTTGTGAGGTGAGGAAGAGGCTGTTGTTTCAAGACCAGATCATAGAATAGAACTAAACTCAAAAGAAGTACAACTAAGCTTGAGGAGAGAGCTGGGAGCTTGCTGTCCAAGATAGATTAGTTTGGAACAGTTGGACGTTTGTCTATAAAACTTTGTAAAGGCTTCTCCGCCTGTTGAAGGAGTATTTATTACTGTTCGTAATAGGATCTCAAGTCCTGGAGAGGAGCTTGAGACTGGACGTAGCAGCATACCCGGGATGTATGTTGTGAACCAGACAAATCTATGTGCATTGTGTGATTGAATTTGTACTGTCTTGCATATTAATTTCTAACACTGCAAATTAATTATCCAAAAATTCAAAAAAGCCTAAGATAATTTTTTAATCGGTAATAATCTAGAAGGGGCGGTTGAATAGATTCAAAATTGGTGCTCTTTAATCTATTCAACCCCCCCTTCTAGATTATTATTGGACTTTCAATTGGTATCAAAGCGGTGCTCTTTAACTTGGTTGTTGAGTAAATACAAGTATACCTAAGAGTAGATCCATAGCCTACAATGCTACGTGTTGCGGAGAAGGATTATCAATGACCAGACCTCCACTATTTAATGGTACAAACTTTGCCACCTGGAAGAGCAGATTCAAAATCTATGCCAATTCACAAAGAATCAAAGTTTGGCTTGCAATAGAACGAGGTGTAAAAGTTCCGACAAAAATCGTGGGAGAAAAGATTGTTGAGAAAGATGTTGATGAATGTCACTATTGATGATGAAAAGGCTATGAACATTGCATCCATAGCTGAACAAGTGCTGACTAGTGCCCTCATTGAAAAAGAATACAAAAGAGTTAGCAATTACATGAATGCAAAAGAAATCTGGGAAAAGTTTATTCTAACCTATGAAGGAACCAGTCATATCAAAGAAACCAGAAAAGATGCTTTAATCCAAGAGTATGAAAGTTTCAAGCTGGAAGAAGGTGAAAAGATCATTAATATGGAAACACGTTTTTCCAGAGTCATTGATGAACTGGAACATCTAGGGAAGGCATATACAACCAATGAGAGAAAAATAGAAGAATTCTCAAAGCCCTTCCATCCATCTGAAAAATGAAGGTTATTGCTATTAAGGAAAGGCAAGACCTAACTACTTATCCTCTTGATAGCCTTATTGGAAATCTTCGTACCCACGAAGTCGACATGTTAGTCGAAAAAGTAGGATCGAATACAGATATCAAAAAGAAAGAAATTGCTTTCAAAGATTTACTTATAAATCAAGAAAGATATGATGAAGAAGTTGTTGAACAAACTAAAGAGATTGCAAATCTGTGTCTAATGGCAAACAATGAGTCATCACCAAGATCTGAGGTAAATTTTGAACATCAATTATCTAGTACTTCATTTGTCATGCATACCTTAGATAATATAAATGAAAAACACCATAAATTACAAGAAGCATATAATTGTTTATATGAAAATAATAAAATTATTAAAGAAGATTTTATTGAATTAAAATTTTTATTAGAAAAATTAATTAAAATTAACAAAAATCTGGAAATGGAAAATACAAACTTGATTATAACTAATGAAAGTTTAAATGAATTAAAGTTGGGAAATGATTCCTTAAAAGAAGAATTAGAACAATTTAAAAGAATAAATAAAAATCTTGAAATAGAATTCAACACTTGCTATAATTAATGAAAATACTTAAATAAAAAATCAAGTGTTAAGTGAAGATATTAAAAATCTCAATTCTGAAAATGCATCTCTAAAGATAGAATTAAAAAACAAAATGATTCTTCTTTAATAGATCAAATTAATATTTTAACTAAAGAACGTGACGATTTAAATTTTATAGTTCTTAAGTTCACAAAAGAGAAAGAAAACCTTGATGTCATGCTTAATCAACAAAGATGTGGATTAAACAAAAAAGGATAAGGATACATTGGAGAATTTAGTAAAAATAAAGGACTTTATCATGTTAAAAGTAAAGAAAAAGAAAATTATACATCTCCATTTACTAGATGTTCTTACTATAACAGAAATGGTCATTCTTTTCACATGTGTAATGCTCAAAATGGAAATTATAAAGGAAAAATAATTTGGGTGCCTAAAGGAACGAACATTGCACCAATTATTAATACAAGGAAAAAGTTTAATAATAAAAGTCAAAAATCTCATAGAAATTTTCATCAAAGTTTTTCAGGATATAATAATAGAGTAAATCATGCATCTTATAGACCTGCTACTCATAAAATGCTCGTTTCTACTAAGATTGATTATCCTGTACCCATTTTTGTAAAGAAAAACACAAATGTTCCTTATACAAAATGAAAAACTCACCCAAAGGACCCTTCTTATTAAAGGGTACCAGTTCTTGAAATTGATAAATGTTGCAGGTATGTCTTAGAGTTGACTCTAGTAAAAATAACTGTCGACATCATTGTTGGGTCTATTGATATTACTTTGTGAAATGATTTCTCTGAAAGCATGAGTAAGGTTTTTAAAAATAAGCATGAAGGGAGAATTAAACATCTTCCTAGGGGTACAAATGAAATCAGGTGAAAAAGATTCTGACTATGCAGGTCATCATAATTGTTCAAGTACAAGTGGCACATGTCAGTTTTCTCATAATTATATATGCATCTATATATATATGTCCATATAAATATTTATATATATATAGGAATATTTTTAAAAGAATATATTTAATATTTAAATCTATTTTTTTAAATTATATATATAATAGATTTAATATGGAACATTCTTTTAAATTTTTATACATCTAACGGTAAATAATCTCCATTCTGATATAGTAATTTTGGTCAATCAAAGGCAACCACACAAATTCAAATCATGTAGGAGGCAACTAAATTTTTAAAAGATTTTTTTTTCTAATCTCTTCCTCTGCAGGTTTTGAAAAGTAATTTATATTACTCTTTCCCCCCATTTTTTATGACGACAAAGGGGGAGAAGAAAAATATTTTTGGGATTGGGAGAAGAAAAATAACTGTTATAACTGTTATATATTGTTGCATTGTTAGTTTTTCAAAAATTTAATTTTTTTTTGATGATTGCATAAATTGAGGGGGAGCTTTTATGAAAAATATGTTTAGTTGATTGTCATCATCAAAAAGGGGGAGATTGTTGGGTCTCCAACTTTTAGATTTATTTTGATGATAACAAAAATTAGTAAATAAATTAATTAAAAGGGTAGAATCCTCTCCATAAAATTTTTATTATAATTGTTTTATTTATCTTATTTACTTTGACCAAAAATATTTCCTAAATCTTATTTAATTGATTTTCTTGATTTTGATGTTTTAAAGTGTTAAATCAAATGGGTCACTTATATTGAGACAATGCTTGCTAATATGCTGGAAATAAATTGGGACATGGATTTTGGGACAAAAATCATATGTTTATCCTCAAATGCTTGTTTAACCGAATTTGGAAAGAAGATGGAGATTTTGATTAAATGATTTTTTACTTGTGGGCATTCCCTATTCATTCTCAAATTAATTTTATTATTTAAAGATTTCAAAAAATTATTTTAAAATTGGGCAAAATTTTATTGCATATATATATATATATATATATATATATATATATATATATTAAAAAAACGTGTGTGTGTGTGTCAATATAGTTATAAGTGTTATATATTATTGTATGTATTATATACTCCATAATATATATATATATATATATATATATATATATATATATATATATATATATATATATATATATACCGAGCATGCATGTGTGAAAAGCAATGGTGCTGGCAAATTTTTTAAAAAATCGTGTATAGCTTCAACGTGTATAATAAATGCATGCATTATATAATACTCCTTCCATCCCATTATATCTGACGTTCTAGAGATTTTCACATAGATTAAGAATAGATGCAATTTTACTATTTTACCCTTGATCTCATTTAATTCTCCATTAATACCAGATCGACGGAAACGGCAGCGGCAACTTTCTCCTTTGTAACCGACGACGAAACGGAGACGTCAGGCTCCAAATTGAAGCACCGATCGACGGGCCTCATGTTGAGAGTTCCTATCTTCACGGCCAATGAAGCGTTCACCGGGGATAGCGCGATTGCACATGAGGACGAAATTGGGGCTTCAGATGGAAGAGAATCGAATACTTCGGATGGAAGAGAATCGAATACTTCAGATGTAATGACTTTTTGTGTAAACAAAATGCAGAGTGGAGCAACAGAGAGGTTGAAGTGCGTGCAGAAGGTAGTGGGAAGCTTGGTAGTGGGATGGGCTGTGTTTGGATGGTTGTTCTAGACTAGACTAGTCATTGTTCTGTCCGTCCGACCCCATGCCCTTGAATCAGCGTTTGAAATACTGATTTTGTATCTCGTTCAATTGGGACTTTAGATGGAAGAGAATCGAATACTTCAGCAGAAGAAAAAAATAAGTGTGACGGTATTGTTGTACGGAACTTTTGAAGCCATGGATGGATTTGGTAAGGTATGAACTGTCAGTTCAACAGCAAAAAATTGCCATTAATGGTGGTGGAGAAGAAATGTGACGCCCCCAAAATAGGTCCATTCCACCCACCCTATTCTGAGTCGCTAAATACATGGTACAAAAATAATTACAACTTTATTATTACAATTGTCGTGCAAAATACGACAACACATATAATGTAAGTTTAAATACAAATATTGTCATCTAGACAGTATTCATAGTCAATTAAGTCCTCATTATACTTATTGATACACTATTTTACAAAATAGTGAGGACTACTAAGACAACTATCTTGAACCATCATTCCATATCCTGACTAGTACCCGCTACATTCTCACCTCCTGAGAAGAAAAATGGAACAAAAAGGAAAAGGGTGAGCTCAACTAGCCCATAAAGAACATTATGACTAAGATAATATAGAACAAATTATCGTTAGTCCTCAACAGGGAAAAATATAATAGAATACAATTGACAACAAGTTTTAAATCAATATTCGTAGCGGAAATAATAATTCATTAGAAGAGTTAAGTAGAGAATGAAATCTACTATCTTCTATATATGAATTTAAAAGCTCATCGTCAACATTTTATCCCTGTAACATCAATCAATATATATCTGGAATCAAATATTCATCTTTGCACTACAGGCCAAAGATATTCATCAGTTGGTCATGTTCATCTCAACACATGTTCATCTTTGCACTACGGGCCAAAGATATTCATCAAGAAATCATTCATCTTTGCACTACAGGCCAAAGATATTCAGTAATATCATCATTTAGGACTGAGGATGATGAAAAATATTTTAAAGAAAATGAATTCTGTGAAACAAAAGAATAAATATTAAGGATTCGTATTTCAGCTATTTCATGTCCAAAAATACCTCATAAGTAATCATAGTGGAGTAAAATTCAAGAATGATCAAAACATGGATACAATCAAAGCTAGTATCCAGAATAGATATTTTGGACGAAAAATAAAAATTTAATTTTTCTGTGAATAGTGTCGTATTCGTGAATAGTGCCGTATACGTGAATAGTGACTCCGACACTAAAAGATAGAAATTTCACAAAAAAACATAATCATGCTTCGTGAATAGTACTCATGAATAGCAACTCGTGAATAGTATCTCATGAATAGTAACTCGTGAACAGTAACTCATGAATAGTAATCCCGACATGAAAATTTCTAAATTTGATAAAAAAAGTTTCAACCAATATTTCGGCATAATGATATTGAAGAAATAATATCACTTACGAAGAAAATAACATCCCTTACCTCGCAAAAATAGTACTTCTGACTGGAATACTGGATATAGTGCTAAAAGAACTTGCACCGTATATCAATACTCAAAGTACTAAAATGCTCACAAAATACGTTCGATATTATAGAGAGAGAAAGAGAGAAAACTTTAGTTTCTGGTGTGATTTTCAATTCTAACCTAAGCACCCTATTTATAGGAAATTGCTTAGAACACCAAAGCAGAAAATTTAATATAATAATATTATATATAAACAAATTTCCTATGCCCACTTCTTGAATCTGAATTCAGCAACTACATCACATGCAAGACCCACAATTAATGACAAAAACGTTTTTCATATAAAAAATAATTAAAACTTCCAAAAATCAATTATTTCGAAACTTCAGAACTTCAATAATTCATAATAAATAGCCCTTTTATCAGAAAATTCGAATCACGCATATTTTTTATAGGAAATTCAATTCTCTACAACTTTGCAGAATAAAGTTTTTCCCAATTCCAAACAGAAATTGACCGAAATCTATATACGGACGATTTTACAGTCTATAATCAAATTTCAGTCAAGAAATGGGTCCACCAACATGTTTAACATGTTTTAAACAACTTTTGCAACAAAAATACTCTTTCTCCTCATATGCTCATATATCCTACATTCATTGTAAAAATATCACCATTATTATATTATAATAATATAATAAAATATTATTTTATCAAAAAAGATAAAATATCAATTTTTAACAATTGTCACTTAAAAATTTTCTCCATCTATATCCACATAAAATCAATATTTTCCTCATCATATAAATCAATAATTAATTATTCACAAATAATATTAGAGAATCACAATACTGACAACCAGGCCGTTTCCAAGAAAGTGGGGACTTTCCAATAAGGATTTTTCCTTACTGGCGCGCAATTAGGTGACCAAACCTCTCCTTAGACAGAACTTTCTAGACATTGCCAATAATGTTATCTAATAATATTATTCAGATAATATAAATTATTGCTCCGATAATGAAAAATATTGTGTAGTGATAATTATTGAAACAACAGTAATATAAAATATCAACGCAGTAATTATTGAATCAATAAAATAAAATACTGAACAGTAATTACTGTAACCATTATTGAGTAGTGCATTATTACATAAGAATCAATAATTAGTGTAATACTGTGTGCTACTGTGCAGCAACGCGTATTACTGTATTTTAACCACCGCGTATTCCACCAGTACTAATGATAAAAACTACGCCGTTATTTATAAACAACTTATACTTGTCATTTTTTTATCCAATCGCTTTTCGTTATGGGGCCCACACAAGGCTGCGCTATCGTACGAATATTCCCCGACAGCAAGAATATTCCACGACCAAACGAATATTCCCCGACAACAATGAATATTTTATAACCACTTGCTTATTTAAAAAATATTTACGTATTTTACCCATAACTAACCACATTAATCAAATAAACCCTTACTATTTCAAAATAATAAATAAAGGAAATTTCATTTTATAAAAAAAAATTCAGGGTCTTACAAGAAAGGGTAGAGAAGGAAAAAAAATAGGTAAAATATTCTTAGTTTTGTAGAACGTCAAATATTTTTGAAAAAAAAACACTCTAAAACGTCAGATAAAATGGGATGGAAGAAGTATAATTATAAGATAGCATGTGTGTACGTGTTGACAATATAAAGACACTTATTTCGGGACTTAAAACCGTGTATGCTGGCATTTATTTTAGCTTCCAACATGTGGTTAAAGTAAGTAATAAATGATGGGTAAATTGATTTTGGCCTGGGCGGAATTGAAAGCTTCTCCGCGTGAAATTTTCTTTGGCAATCCGCGTGCATTTCCTTTCATCTGGACCGTTGATTTCAAAAATAAGCAATCCTAGCCATTCATTTCAAATTAAAATTTGCAAATTACTATTTTACCCCTAACTTCAAAAATCTATAAATAGGAGGCCTTTCTTTCATTTTCAATTTGTCAATTCACTTTCAAGAAAAGCTTATTTCTCTCCTACATACTCTCTCTCTCTAAGAAGCTTTCTCTCTCTACTTATCAAAGTTCTAATCATTTGAGAAGAGAAAAATTGGTCTAAGAAAATTGAGATAAGTGGTTTGATTTATTTTATTTGAATTATCTCTTGCTTATTTATATTTATAGATATACGAATATAAATTATTATACACAGTTTTATATATCTATATTTCATCTATTTATCAAATAAAAGGATACTTGGGTGCCGCAAGGCTACGAAGATATACCTCTACGGAGAGGAATTCGAACCGTACGATTCCTTATAGTCTTAAGTAACTTTTTATTGATATTATTTATATAAATATCGTAAAATAGATACGACACTTGATAGCTCAAAACAATACTGAGATATTCCTCCAAAAAGGAGAATCCTTCGAATCGGATTTGAGAATCGTAGTGATCAATTGAAAATATTTGTATAAATATCAATTGTGAAATTATAAATTTTGTCGTACTTAGACGCCGCAAGGCTACGGAGATACACATCTACAAAGAGAAATTTGAACAGTACGATTCCTTATAGTACTAAGTGACATTATTTATAAAAGTTCACATAATAGATGTAAGACCCCGAATTTTATGAAATAAAAGTATTCAATTTTTCTTATAATTACTATTCAGTAAATGATTAAATTGATAAAAGGTTAAAGTTAAGGGTGATATATGAAATTTTTTCAAAAATACGCAAGTGGTTATAAAATATTCATTGTTATCGGGGAATAGTCGTTTGGTCGTGGAATATTCTTTCTGTCGGGAATATTCGTACGACGGCGCAGTCATTTGTGGGCCTCATAACAGAATAACTGTCGGATGAAAAAAAAGACAAATTAAAGTTTTTATAAATAACGGCATAGTGGTTACCGTTAACACTGTTGAAATACCCACTGGTTAAAGTAAAGTAATACGTGTTGTTGCACAGTAGCACACGATATTACACAGTATTTTTGAATTATTGATTCTTACGTAAGAAGACACTACTCAATAATTATTACGGTAATTACTGTTCAGTATTTTATTGATTCAATAATTGCTGCGTTGATATTTTATATTACTGTTGTTTTAATAATTGTCACTACACAGTATTTTCTATTATCGAAGCAATAATTCATATTATCTAAATAATATAATTAGATAACATTATTGGCAATGTCTAGAAAGTTCTGTCTAAAGAGAGGTTTGGTCACCTAATTGTGCGCCAGTAAGGAGAAATCCTTATTGGAAAGCCCCCTCTTTCCTGAGAACTGTCTGGTTGTCATTATTGTGATTCTGTAATATTATTTGTGAATAATTAATTATTAATTTATATGATGAGGAAAATATTGATTTTATGTGAATATAGATGGAGAAAATTTTTAATGTGACAATTGTTGAAAATTAATATTTTATCTTTTTTTGATAAAATAATTCATTTTAATATATTATTATATTTTAATAATATAATAATGGTGATATTTTACAATGAATGTGGAATATATGAGTATATGAGGAGGAAGAGTATTTTTATTGCAATAAATACTAAAAACATGTTAAACATGTCTGTGGGCCCATTTCTTGACTGAAATTTGATTATAGCCTATAAAATCGTCCGTTTATGGATTTCGGTCAATTTCTGTTTAGAATTTGGAAAAACTTTCTTCTGTAAAGTTGTAGAGAATTGAATTTCCTATAAAAACTCGCGAGATTTAAATTTTCTGATAAAAGGGCTATTTATTATAACCTATTGAAGTTCCGAAGTTCCGAAATAATTAATTTTTGGAAGTTTTAATTATTTTAAATAAGAAAAACATTTTTATTGTTGGCCCATGTGTTGTTAGATGCTGAAATTCAGAAGTCAAGTGTGCGTAGGAATTTAATATATATATATATATATATATATATATATATATATATATATATTAATATTTTATTAAATTTTCTACTTTGGTGTTCTAAGCATTTTCCTATAAATAGGGTGCTTAGGTTAGAATTGAAAATCACACCAGAAACTGAAATTTTCTCTCTATTTCTCTCTCTATTATATCGAGCGTATTTTATGAGTATTTTAGTACTTCGAGTATTGTTATACGGTGCAAGTTTTTCTAGCACTATATCTAGTATTTCAGTCAGAAGTACTATTCTTTCTGAGGTAAGGGAGGTTATTTTCTTCTAAAATGATATTATTTCTTCAATATCATTATGCCAGAATGTTGGTTGGAAATTTTTATCAAATTTAGAACTTTTTCATGTCGGGGTTACTATTCACGAGTTACTATTCACGAAGCGTGATGATGTTTTTGTGAAATTTCTATCTTTTGGTGTCGGAGTTACTATTCACATATACGGTACTATTCACGTATACGACACTATTCACGAATACGACACTATTCACCGAAAAATGAAATTTCTTCTTTTTGTCCAAAATATCTATTCTGGATACTAGCTTTGATTGTATCCATGTTTTGATCATTCTTGAATTTTACCCCACTCTAGTTATTTATGAAGTATTTTTGAATGGGAATTGTTTAAAGTACGAATCCTTAATATTTGTTCTTTTGCTTCACTGGATTCTTTTTCTTTATAATATTTTTCATCATCCTCAGTCTTAAATGATGATATAACTGAATATCTTTGGCCTGTAGTGCAAAGATGAATGATTTCTTGATGAATATCTTTGGCCGTAGTGCAAAGATGAACATGTGTTTAGATGAACATGACCAACTGATGAATATCTTTGGCCTGTAGTGCAAAGATGACTTATTAATGAATATCTTTGGCCTGTAGTGCAAAGATGACTTGTTGATATATATCTTTAGCCGTAGTGCAAAGATGAATTTATTAGCAGGATTATGAACATAAACTGTGATTTGGTATAACCATAATATTTGATGTTTCAGGTGATGAAAATTATCTTTGTCCTGGATGAGGAAAGGAATTTAAAACTACAATTATGATTATGAGTTATATACGTGATTGTGGACAAGAATTATTGATTGATGTTACAGGGATTAAGCATTGTTGGTGGACTTTTAACATGGAGAAGATAATAGATTTTATGGTCTATTTGACTCTTCTAATGGATTGCTCATTCCGCTGCAACTATGGTTGAAAAATTTTATCATCTACCATATGTTCTAAATCTCTAATTTATTACTGATGAAGACTATTGATAATTTATTTATCTTTAGTCATAATATTCTTTACTGAGCTAGTTGTGCTCACCCTTTTGCTTCAAAATTCCTTTCAGGTAATAGAAGTGTAGCTGGGTCAAGCGGGGGATAACCGGGGAATAGAACAGTGGTCTATAGCTGTTGAGGGTGATGTGAACTTAACTTGGAAGGGTGTTTTGCCACTATCATACAAGATGTCTAATGACATACAACCTCGTGTCATTATAAGACAGGGTTGTGCTTATCCACTTGTTGAGTATATTTACAAGCACTACCTATATAATCTTGGTGTTTGTTTGGAGTATAATTCCCAATTGGAGACAGTGGAGATAACGATATGTCAAGAGAAGACTCGTTATTGGGAAGAATATGATAGTAATCTTCTCGTTTTTCTTTGGGGTCTATTAGGTCAACCAAGGATAATTCTGTGGCCATATGATATCTATCATAACCTAGATGCATGGCCTCCCATGTACGAAGGTTTCCTTGAGCACTTCCTAAAGATTCTAATTTCTAAAACAGTTTTTGACTATACCTTTATGTAAGGTGTCATGGTAACGTGCTATCCAAGTTGGTGTCCAGAGTCACAGTTGGTATATTTTAGTATCAAAACTCACAACATATGTGTTGTTATATTTTGCACGATAATTGTTGTAATAAAGTTGTATTTATTTTCTGTACCATGTATTTGGCGACTCATAATGGGTTGGATGGAATGGACCTATTTTGGGGGCGTCACAATAGATAAAATATTGTTATATATTATCTGAGTTAAACAAATATATTTGCTATATCAAGTATTGCTTAACTGATTTAATTATTATTCTTGATATCTGTCATCACAAGTATTTGATCATAATTAAATTCATTTATTCATAAAATACTTGTTGCATATTATAAAAGTTATTTAACCTTTTATTTCACAAACTTAAATGAATATATCTGCTTAAATAGGAGCATATTTGATTCAAAGCTTAAAACAACTTATTTGCTTACTCATAAATATTTTCACTCTAAAAGTTATTTAAACTTTTATTTCACAAACTTAAGTGAATATATCTGCTTAAATAGAAGCATATTTGATTCAAAGGTTAAAACAACTTATTTGCGTACTCATAAGCATTTTCACTCTAAAAGTTATTTAAACTTAAAGTGACTTTTCTTTACTCCTTAAAGAATAATTCTTTATAAATTTGCATTAAATTATATATTTGCTTAAACAGAAGCATTTTTGAGCTAAAGCTAAAATTGACTTATTTGCTTATTCAAGAAGCATCATTTTACGCAAAACATAAAAGTTATTTAAACTTTTATAACAGTGCATAATTTACATATTTACTTACACAGAAGCATTATTTGATCTAAGCACAAAATTACTATCTGCTAACTAAGAAACATATTTTCTCAAGTATAAAAGTCCTTGAACATTTATAAATATATCTATTGATATCTGCTTATTTGAGAAGCATCAATCTGTACTAAATTATATCTGCTTATTTAAGAAGCATTCATCTATACTAAATTCTTATTTGCTTATTTGAGAAGCATATTGTTGTAAAATTATTTTTGTAAAAAGAGAAAAGGTCAGAGTTAGTTTATTTTATGTACCTGTGAGAAAGAAGAGTAATTCTTCGACCAAGTCCAGAGTCTTAGAGAGGTCAGCGGGAAGTTGGGTCTCTAGTGTACTTGTGAGGTGAGGAAGAGGCTGTTGTTTTAAGACCAGATCATAGAATAGAACTAAACTCAAAAGAAGTACAACTAAGCTTGAGGAGGGAGTTGGGAGCTTGCTGTCCAAGATAGATTAGTTGGGAAGTTGGGTCTCTAGTGTACTTGTGAGGTGAGGAAGAAGTTGTTGTTTCAAGACTAGATCATAGAATAGAACTAAACTCAAAAGAAGTACAACTAAGCTTGAGGAGGGAGCTGGGAGCTTGCTGTCCAAGATAGATTAGTTGGGAAGTTGGGTCTCTAGTGTACTTGTGAGGTGAGGAAGAGGTTGTTGTTTCAAGACCAGATCATAGAATAGAACTAAACTCAAAAGAAGTACAACTAAGCTTAAGGAGGGAGTTGGGAGCTTGCTGTCCAAGATAGATTAGTTGAGAACAGTTGGAAGTTTGTCTATAAAACTTTGTAAAGACTTCTCCGCCTGTTGAAGGAGTATTTATTACTGTTAGTAATATGATCTCAAGTCCTGGAGAGGAGCTTGAGACTGAACGTAGCAGCATACCCGGGATGTATGTTGTGAACCAGACAAATCTATGTGCATCGTGTGATTGAATTTTTACTATCTTGCATATTAATTTCTAACACTGCAAATTAATTATCCAAAAATTCAAAAACTCCTAAGATAATTTTTTAATCGGTAATAATCTATTCAACCTCCCCTTCTAGATAATTATTGGACTTTCACATATACATATGAACTTTAATCTGCTCATATCTTTTCTTTTGAAATTTATTTCCTTAATAAATTTTCCATATATATCCTTATAAAATTTCTTACATAATCTTTTTCATTTATCGATTCTCATAACTTCAAAGGTTTCATAATAACTTATTTTTAATATATCTCCAAGTATACACATCCTTTACAGGTTTTGAATTTTGTAACCTTTACTTTCTCTAAACTCTTTCAATTATTAAACCGTATAGGTTTTTCTTAAATTTTTTAAATAAATCATATATTTCCACTCTAGGTTTTAAACTTAAACCTTTAATTTAATCATTCAAGATCTTCTAAATTTTTGAGTTGTCACACCACATGGGGAAAATGAAGAGCTGAGTTTGTTTTGTTTGTTAACAGTTAGTTAGTTAAGCATTAGTCAGTTCCTTATTGGGTTTGATCAATAAATGGTTGTTTATCAGTTAGATGATAACTTAGTTAGTAGATATAAGATGTAGTTTTTAGGGGCTAAGTTCTCATGGGGTGGCTGGGATAAGGCTAGAGGGTTTGGGGGCGTCATAATTTCTCCTATAAATAAGAAGCCTTAGAATTGTTGGTAGAATTTGCCACATTCTAATTGCTAAGTGTTGAAAGATAAGAGAGCTAGAGAGAATAGAGAGAAAAAGGAAGAGAGCTTAAAGAGTTCTTTCAATTTGGGGGCAAACGTCCAAATTTGACCTTGATGTTTACACGGATGTCCTACTTACATTCTAAACTAATTTTTTTTTCAAAAGTACCCTTAACGTTACTTTTTTTGGGTCGCCCGTGACTCTGCCGTTAACAGAAGACAAACATGGTTAAAATGTGATGACGTGGCTAACACATGGAGGCTTAAATATAAAACATATTCTAAATAAAACAATATATATCATTTAATCAAAACAAAAAAAATACTAAAATTCAAAATAAAAAAAGCGTAACATATTTACATCATTTAATCAAAATACTAAAATTTAAAATATAACATATTTACATCAAATACTAATTAAAAAAACTAAAATACTAATTAAAAATAATACTAAAATACTGAAAAAAAAATCAAATTAAAAAAAATACTAAAATACTAAAATTCAAACTATTTTGTTAATTAATCAAAACAAACAAAAATTCAAATTACATCATTAAAATACTAAAACCATAATACTAAATACTAAATACTAACGTTATCAATTTTTTTTAACGTTAATATTTTGAATATTACTAAATAACGTTATCAATTTTTTATATCAATTAGTATTTTAAAAATAACGTTATTTGTATTGATAACAATTATATCAATTAGTATTGATATAAAAAATTCAAGGGTTGATATTAATTAGTATTGATAACGTTATTTAGTATTTTGAATTTTAAAAATATTACATCGATTATATCAGTTTATTGATATAACGTTATCAATTTTTTTTTATAAAAAAAGTATGTTATGATGTAAATATGATATGTTATATAACTAATTGATATAATATTTTTAACGTTAATATTTTTAGTAAAATTACTAAAATATAATACTAAATATATAACGCTAATACTAAAATATTACTAAAATACTAATATTTAGTATTTTGATATGTTATACAACTATGACAAAATTTTAGTATTTTAGTATTTGAATTTTAGTATTTTGATTAAATGATGTAAATATGTAAATATTTTAGTAAAATATGCTATGATGTAAATGATCTAAATATGTAAATATTTTAGTAAAATATGCTATGATGTAAATGATGTAAATATGTAAATATGATAATATGTTATGTTATGATGTAAATATATTATGATTTTAGTATTTTAATGATATAATTTGAATTTTTGTTGTTTTGATTAATTAACAAAATAATTTAAATTTTAGTATTTTAGTATTTTTTTAATTTGATTTTTTTAGTATTTTAGTATTTTTTAAGTAGTATTTTAGTATTTTTTTTAATTAGTATTTGATGTAAATATGTTATGTTTTGAATTTTAGTATTTTGATCAAATGATGTAAATATGTTATACAACTTATTTTATTTAATTAGTTATTTTGATTAGTTAACAAAATAATTTGAATTTTATTATTTTGATTAAATGATGTAAATATGTTATGCTTTTTTTATTTTGAATTTTAGTATTTTTTTGTTTTGATTAAATGATATATATTATTTTATTTAGAATATGTTTTATATTTAAGCCTCCATGTATCAGCCACGTAATGACATTTTAACCTCGTTTGTCTTCTGTTAACGGCAGGGGCACGGGCGACCCAAAAAAAGTAACGCTAAGGGTACTTTAGAAAAAAAAATTAGTTAAGGATGTAAGTGGGACATCGGGGTAGAAGTCAGGAGCATTTTTGACCATTTGCCCTTCAATTTGGTGGTGCAAGAGAAGCTCAAGAAAAAGGAACCATGGTGGAGAGCTACTCGAATTTTATAGCCAAGATGAAGATAGCAACTAAGAGGTAGGTTCACCACTTAATTAGCTTATTTTTTGTCAAGATAGGTTGGTATATGTTATTCTAGGTAGAGATGCATGCTTGGTTGTGGGATATTTATGTGTTGTGGGATCATGAAGGATTCGAAGGTATAAGGAGGAGTATTGATAGAAGAATATGTGATATATATGGGTTGGTATGTGATTTAGGTTTTAAATGAAACAAGAAAAGCATGTGAGTATGAAACCTAGCTTAGAATACTTGAAAAATATGAGTTTGATATGAAATGAACTAAAATGTGTAAGTTATGTGTATAATCCAAAAATGTTATGTTGAACATCTATGTAATACGAATATAACCCAAGTGGAATCGTCGGAATCGGACGTAAAACGAACTCGTGACGGAACTTTTAGTAGGACATACTAAAATAAGAACCCTAGCTTGGATAATCGATAAATCTGCTTAACTAAATATTTTGAAAAGTGATTTAAGAAATCAAATATTGAAGATATGTAAGTCTATAACAAAATTGAAGTGCTTTGAACTTATTTGGATGTTTAAAGTAAAAGTTATGTACGATTGAATCAAAAGAGGTAGAAAAACAAAACATTTAAAAACATTGTCAAGAAGTTCTACTAGGGCAGCGCGCCCCACGTCGCCTATGAACAAAATCTGGTGCACCCCGCGCCAGACCAGCAGATCAAACTCTGTTAAACAAGCGCGGCCCGGGCTGCTGGTAAGCTTGAATTGGCGCGCCCCGCGCTGGGCCCGTCCCACAGTTGACCCAGATCCTGGTCAAACCGGGTCGAGTCATGGTAAACCGGATTGGGTCTGGTCAAACTGAGTCAAAACATAAAAATTTTCTAAAATAAATAATAAAATGATTATTAAACAATTAGATTGTGAATTAAGTAAATTTCAATTATCCTAATATTAAGGAATTCCTATACTATAACTAAACAATTAAAACTAAAGGTGATTTTAATTGTGGTGTTAATAAGCAATTAAAATAGTACTTATTTTAATTGTAAGTTTAAATCGTGTGAATAATAATGTGGTTTAATAAATAATAAACAATTACAATAGTAGTAAAGACTATTTCTAATTGTGGAAATTAACGATGTATAAACAATTAAGGTGACATTAAGTAACATTTTAATTGTGGACAATTAAAGTAATATTAAAAGTTAATAATTACCTTGACTATGGAGTGATAATGATAAACTATTAAACACTTGGAAGATTATTTTCAAGTGGGACATAAAAGATTTGAGTGATATAAAGAGATGCATCTAATTATAACCTAAGGTAATAACAAATTTATTATGAATTTATAAAGTGTGTAGAGTAATTAAGGAAATTAATTAATGAAAAAAGATTAGCTCATGAAAAAAATACGAAGATAAAGAGAGTAATGAATAATGCAACAAGTAATTAAACAAATTATTTTGTGAAGTCTTAGTCACCTAAGGCTAGTGTGTTAGACCGATTAAGATTTATATTATGGTTAATAGAGATTAACCATTATGATAACAATATGTTATTCGAAGGATAAGAAGTCAAGGTCGGATATAGTCAACGACTTAGGCAAGTACCTAAACTTGTACTCTTATTGATTGTACGAGTAAATAATTGCTAGAATGATTCTTGTGTTATGTAAATTCCTGAAAGCTATTATTCATATTCTGAAACTTGATTTAAATCACAATTATATTCCTTGAACAGCTATCCAAACCAATTACTTTGGTGTGGACTCTTATAATATACTAAGATGAACAACCCTCAAAAAAGGGGAAATTATATATTGTCAGGAAACCGACACACACGTGAACAACATATTTGAGTGTTATGCATAATATAGGGACGTTGGGCTGATCACCTATTGTACTTATTTATAATGGGTTATCAGTGAAATACTGTTACTTCTAGTAGAGTTCTTGGTCCATAGTGACTACTCAGTGCTAAATATTCTTTAAATCGAATATGTTGCAACCTTTGAATTCTTTTAATCATCATTCGGTCCATAGTGACTTTTTATTTTATTCGAAGGACAGATTTGGAACAATTGATATTTTTCTTGTCACAACACTCATGCTTAATTTTTGAGCTATCCTTTATCATTATACCCTTGAGATTATTAACTTTATATTTATGTCTGTTCACCCTTATTGTTGGATTACTTGTTGGAAAATTTGTTGCTCATTCTTGCTTCCTTTAAACATTTCACTTAAGGCATAACAGTGTGGAACATCGGGCAAAGATAAGGGCAAAGGCAATGCTACAGGGTAGCTTTGTTATTCTATGTTAGACGTTAATTATTATGTTGTATTAAGACTTATTTATAACTATGCATTAATTATGTTATGGATTGAGTTGTGTAACGTGTTAATAATGGTTGCGAGATTTGGGACGAGAATATTTATATTATATCAATGTAAATTTTTCTATTATTTCGTTGTGTGTATTATTAGTTATTGTATAAGTTAGATCGTGGACCACCAGATTTGAGGTACATATATCTGAATTTGGGGGCGTCACATGGGCCACTTAGACCAGTTAACTTAGAACCCTTAAGTCACTTAAACTTGGTACAATGGTCACTAAGACCAACGAATCGCAATTGTATGATGTTGTCTAAGTTGCTACTAAGTGGCGTTTAAATTTGACTTCTGAAGACTTAGTAGCAAAACAAGATGTTCTCTTTTCGTAGAGTAAGACTCTTGAAACTTGGGCAGATACTAAGTGGTCCTGACACTTCTTTAATTCGTCCTAGAGAGCTATCTTGTTCCGATCATAAAGGGGGTTCGGTTTGTTCCTATCGTTGTCTACAAATGGTATTTCGAACTTAGAACGAACATGAAGAAATTAACGATACTTCTTTATCTTTTGAGTTGTTCTATCGAATTTGGTATTTATAAATTATTATCAAAAATATAATAGAAATATATTATTTTTAAAACTTAATTAAATCATTTAAATTTTAGCATTGAAAATTGTATCAAATTTACTCTCAGAATGGAGAGAGAACAAATGTACAATAACCAGAAGAGTAACTTAAGTATCCAAAACGTATGAATGGTGCTACTAAACAACTCCAAACAAAACCAGTTCGAGTCTTCCCATCCATCAACCACAACCATATTTTTCTCAATTTCATATCACGTGCTAATTATGCGTTGGTTTAATGAGAATCTTTGTTATTTGACTATGTAAAATACTCATTTCACACAGTCACATTTTAGTCATGAGAACTAGGTACAACTCAGCTACCACATGCGTATTCAATTGAAATTCCACTTAATCCCATCAAATCTTATCTTGTTCCTTGTTCAATACAAATTTTATTTAATTTGTATTTCAACATTCTTAACTCTTTCTAAATTTTCTGTGTACTATCTCATAGTACCACTTTCATATAGCCATTTTGCTATAAATTTTCAATCAGTTGATTGATTAATTATCATTCTTTGACTTGATCAGATCACGTCGTGATCTTATCTTATAATCGTATTATATTACGATTCTTTCTCATTCTATGATCGCTTCATTTTTACGATCTTCTTATCTTCTTCCTAATCATATTGGTTTATATAATTATTAGAATCAAGTGTCCCCTGATCCTTTACTTCTTGCCTTTTAAGATTCTTTTTAGAATCTTTGCGTATTATTTTAACGCATTCTTTATGAATTTCAACATTTATTTTAAGATCATATAAACCCCATTCAAGTTTATAATTGTCATCTTCTTTCTTTTTCATCTATCTTGCTTACAGTTATATCCTATGACACACTTACCTAAGATTTATAACCCATAGCTCTGATACCAACTGTGACACGCCCAAAATCGGGACCATTTTCTTTTCCGATCTTGTGCGTTAATACTACCTTGTTATAGCTTTAAAATATTATTTAATGTTAAAATAGCTAAAAAATACGGAATAAATTAATTTTTTTTCTCCTGTCATTCATCGTTCCCTGAATCGCAACCTTTACTATTCTTCTTTATACAAAAATCATATTTATTATCTGATTTGTATAATATGAGTAAATGTATTAAAAACTTAAGTCTCAATACTTAATATCTTTACTATCGATGATTCACTTATTTCAGAATCATTTTTATTCTTATTTCAGAATAAACATTATTTATCTATTCAACATTTCAAACTATACATAACTGTCAATTATATTTAACAAAACTATCAATCATAGATTTATACCATTTCTAATTCAAGGAAATGTATTCATTTTGCACATCGTTCAATCTTCATCATCCGTATAGCAAGTAATATTGCTTAACATCATTAACCTGCAAAAAGTTTGTGTTTGCAAGATTGAGCTCGACAGCCCAACAAATTTAACAGTTTATCATGTTTCATATAGCACACAATTTCATATGCACTATATTTCCTTTACTATGCATATCCTACATGCATCAATAATTCATTTCAAAGCATACACTCATGCATTATACATTTTTAATTTATCGAGTTACTTCATACATGTTCTATCACATATAACATATAAATTTAGTTCCATAACCCAATTAACTTAGTTATATTTTGACTTTAACAATTCATAAAGCATGGTATGTAACTCACCACGTATTCACATTTAATCCACAAACATAATAGAACTGAAAAACTTGCCTTGGTTGAGGATTACCGTTATAGTTTAACATCTCCTCACGAATCCTACACAATCGTGTTCACATACACGCATATTAGATAACCAATTATGTCACATAACCTGTGCATATTAAATAATCATATAAGTCATGATCATTAGTTACCATAACCTATAATCTTCTATTCTTGTCTTATAACCATTCTCGGTTTCTTTAGAAACTTTGTTCGTTTTAACCTTTTATGTATAATAAGGTTCTCACATGACTTTAGTGTATAAATACTTTACATCTCGAAACATAAACCACTTATATCCTATTTTAAGAATATTCCTTTCTTTTATAGTAAACTCAAAACTATATGGTTTATGAATAGTTTTTACTGCACAAACATGACTTACTACATCATTTCTTTAATTTCGGTAATTTTCACACCTTTTCGATAATTCATGTGTTAAATCACGTTATCACCACGTACGTGAATGCTTCGCTTTATTTGTAGCTTAGCTTCGCATTTATGCCCTTGAATAACTAATTACATTCTTACTTCGCATATGCTTTAAATTCATACATATGTCATTACGTAATTCCGTGTTCAAAATCTTTGTTTTGAACTCCGGAAACCCTTCGTTTTTATATTCCTAAGTTCAATATAATTTCAAACGGGTTTGCGCATTTCATTATGCTACATAAACGTTTTACATATAATTTCCCGAATTACGTACGCTCGCATAGTTATGAAAACTTACGTTTACATTACATTTCTATCGCTTTCTTTACATTTAAAATGAGTTTTCGCGATATATAAACATTATATAATATATACATCTCTCTCGGTGTTTTGTTACATGTTAAACAGCCACAAAACCACCCAAAAGCGTTGCGGGAAACTCGCACGCTGAACAGCCCATGGCTGCTGCTATCTGCTGCTGCCACAGGGCAGCAGTCCCCCACCTTTGACACCCACTTCGCGGCTTAATAACTTGCAATCTACTTATCCAATCGTAAGGCCTTTTTAGTATGTATTTCATGGCATACAAGACTATTTTTAAGAAATACTAACCTCTCATTTCGGGTTTGTTAAGTAGTCTAAACAGCGTGCCAAAAATTGACGTTCATAGCAGTTTTTAATTTTTTTCCAGCTTTACCCTCTCTCGCTAAAACAGTCATAACTAATTCGTTTCAAAACATTTTTGAGCGATTCTTGAGCCCACGCGAAGCTAACTTCCGAGGCTACAACTTTCATTCTTTCACCATTTTCAAATTCTAAACACAGAATTCCAGAAAATTCGTGTAAGGGGCTGCTTCTAATCTGTTTTCCAGATTTTTGGCAGATTCGACACGACTACTTTGAAATGTCATAACTCCTTGCTCTGAAGTCGGAATTAGTCCATTACGGAGTCTATGGAAAGCTTATTCAGTGTAATATACTTTCCCAAAAGCCCAGAATTTTCTGAACAATCTAGCTACCCTCGAATTTTTCTTCTATGGTCAGCAGCCAAATTAGTTTTCAGTTTCTAATATGTTTTACTAATTTGAAATCCTCTAACTACGCATCCAATAAAAACCAAGTTCTGGTATATTGCAGAGGGCATATCAAGCTATTTGTTTTAAAATGTAACACTGACTAAAGGAGCATTCTAGATGGATTCTACTGAGTTTCAAAACTGCTATGTCAAATCAGCTATAAAACCACATTGCAGTCCATGACCAAGTTGCTCACTTAATGATTTTTGTTTCTAGATTGCAGACTATATATGCGATTAAAAAAAAAATCCTAACATGTTATAGAGGCCATTGCAAGGTATTTTTGAAAAATATAGCATATCCCAAACAAGCATCTTGAGTACACTTTATTGAATGCCCAATCTGCCCTGCCGAACAACAACAACACATAAATCTCCTCCCTTATTCCTCCACATAACAACAACTAGCTTCCTTTTGCTAAACATAGGCATCACAGTCAAAATTTTATATCACATTGCGAATGGATTAACAGTTATGAATTTTTATAAAAACCCATACTTACCTTTTGTTTGCTGCGGTATTTGTGTGTGCATAATATCACTTGAATCTATCCTTGATATCAAGAATGTCTTTCAATTTAGTTGCAATCTTAATCACTTGAAGTCCCTTCAGCCGAACCAAATGAGACTTAATAGAGAAATGGATTTGTTTTGTACCGAATGGAACGCGCAGTTGAAGGAATAGGAATGGCAGAGATGACACTTCTAATTTATCAATTAAGCACTAAGAGTTCTTATTGCACCATTCCTTAACAGCTCCTGCTTGATAAGACTTGGTGTCAATCTTCGTACCACAACTGCTTCCACCTCATGCTTGGTTTGCTCATGACTGATCAGCCATATTAATGGCTTAATAATATAGACACTCTCCACGTATGCTAGTCCCTGACTCAACTTTTACTCCTTTAATTTCCAGCAGCTTGCTTACACCTTATGTTAAAAATGAATAAGCAATTATGCATACTTAATACATACATCCGTATATAACATACATTACATATATACTAATACATATGATATACATAATACCGATACATGTATTGTTAATACGACATAGTTTGGCTAATCTATACATATATGTATAAAATTCCTCCATAAACATGGAATTAACAAATTATAAAATAACACTTTTAGTGTACCGAACCATTACTTAAAATAATTAGTATTATTAATTATTTTAAGTAACTTATTTAAATTATACAATTTATATTGTACGGTCCGGATCAAGTGCATACTCCTTATCTTACTCACCCGTGCTCACCCCTCTTTAGGCGACGGTTTCGGTCATACAACCGCCGTCTATACTTTTAGCGACGCTATATGTTGTCCGTCGCTAAAAGTATAGACGACGGTTGTATGACCGAAACCGTAGCCTAAAGGGGGGTGAGCACGGGTGAGTAAGATAAGGGGTATGCACTTGATCCTTACTCTTATATTGTATAATTAAAATCAATTTCCTCCCTTTCTCCATAAATTGTTTTCAAATAATTTATTTACATATTAAATATATAATTTAATTTATATAATTAATATTGTATAATTAAACTAATTAAAATTGCTCTTTCTTCCCATAAATTGTTTTAAGACAATTTATTTAATTTATACATTTCATCATAAATTAAATATTAATTTAATTTATTACTCTTGGTATCAACATTCATTTACATTGGTAACTCATCTCATATTTTCTTTAAATAAATTGCCCCTACAATTTATTTACGTATAATAAATATATAATAATATATCTATTATACACAAAAATCACATATTGCATTGTTAATACCCACTTATGCAATATAATATCATATAACATATTATTTAATAAGAATTTTCTTTATTTAATTCTTATTTTAATATTTCTCAAAAATCTAAGTTATCACAATAGAGGTAGTAATAAGTATTATTATATTTTCCTTTATTCAACATTGCACAAAAACAATGCCAATTCTATACTAAAAAAATATAATCAAAATCATAAACATCCCAAATTTTGACATATATACTCAAGAAAATTTAACATATAAAAATCATAATATTAAACTAAGAATTCAAATAATAATTTTTGTTGTTAAACACCATAAACTAAACTATCAACATATTCAATCACTCTAAGTAGAATAGCTCTATTAATAATTTAGTTTAAATTTTTTAATATTTGTAACACTTATCCAAAAATGTGTGTTAATTAAACTATTTTTAATAAGTTACCAACAATTTAAATGAGATAGTCTTAATTACAAATAAAACTATAGTTAAAATATATTGTATTAAAAAAGGATAATTTGACATATATATATATATATTATTTAGAAATATAATTCGATAACATACCATGATAAATATGTAATTTTATCTATTTAATCAACTCTAAAAATTTATGGGGTACTAATTGTTACTTAAAAAACTAGAAGTAAGGTGAGTGTTATTATAATTATTTAGATGGAATGTTAATTTCTATTATCCATTTATCTACATACATTGATATTATATATAATATCGACATCGACAACAACACTTACCGTCTTGGTCATATTAGAACAAGGAAATCAAATCGGTCATGTGGTAAAATAATAGTAATAGAGAAAAATCTTGGTCAAATTGATTAATTTCTCTCTCCACTTCATTTAAGCCACAACAACTACCACCACCCACCACAACTAAGTTCTATTAAAAAACTCATGTTACAAATTTTTTTTGAAATCCTTTAGAAATATATTAAAATTGCATATTGTAGGCAAGGAAAATCGTGCCTTCCTAGTTAGGGTTTCGTATTGGCTGAGGAGGAGAGAAATACACGAAGAATATAGAATTGATTTATTGATTGAAGAAGGGAGAAGAACATGTGGACAATTACTCTAATGACACGTGACAAAACTCCTAGAATCCATAAACCTTGTTAAGGTAGCAGGGATTCAGGAAGCCTTCTTGAGTACTTCGGGTTGAGAAAGAACGTCCAAGAACTCTTAGAATCCGGAAACCTTGTTAGGGTAGCAGAGATTCCAAGAGATTCAAGCTTCCAAGTCTAGCAAGAGGACTCAGCTCCAAAAGTCTAAAATCCAAAAAGAGTCCCCCCTTCATAAAATAGAAGGGGTATTTATGGAGTTTCCTAGAACTTAAGTAGTTACATGTCTTCAGAGAAATTCCAAGAATACCCTTCAGTCATTAGAATAATGTCCACATCATCATGTCCTTCTAGCCATCAATCCAATCCCTCAATCAATTCTCAAAACGAGCCTCCTCCACGAGCCTTTTGTCTCCGGACACGTGGAGGCTTCTCTCGGGTATAGAACATTTATTTTTGACTTTTTTGTCTTTATTCAATTAGGTCATGCGAACCCTAATTTATACATTTAATGAGTTCATGGAACCCTATTTGGGCATTTAATTCAATTAGGTCGTGTGAATCCTAATTTGCAATTGGACTCACATTTTCCCCCTACGCGAGAGTCGCATTTCCAAACAAACGATCATGCAAGAATACTTCAAGCTTTTGAACGATTTTGCGGGACTCCACTTTACAGATCTTTGAATATAAGGGTCTTAGAAGAGAGAATCCCTAGGGAGCCAAACCCTTAGGGTTAAACCCTAGGGAGGCAAAATCTAGCAGGTCTCTTTCTTGGACATATTTGAAAAATCTTTTGAAAATCTTTCCATAGCTTGCCCAATATTTGTTTCCTTATTTTTTTTCCTAGAAATTAAAACAAGGAAGATCATTAAATATTAACAAATAAAAATTCAATCTAATAAAATCTTTCTTTTGGTAAACTAAATCTTTCATTTTTATCAAATCAAATCATAATTTTATTTTGGAAATAAAATTAAATTTTTCTTTATTTGATTTTGAAGACAATATCTTTCCTTATCATTATTATTATTTAGAAGGAAAAATCAAATTTCGAAATTTCCCTTTTTTGGGAGTAAAAATCAAATCTTTTCTATATTTAGAAAATAATATCTTTATATATTCCTATTTAGAAACAAAATCAAATATACATTACTTTTGAAAATCAGATTGAATCATTTCCTTAATAAAAGAAGGGTGATTGCTTCCTTTCCTGTTGCAAATATACTTTGGGGACAATACATGTATTCATATATATGCATCGATATCTCCCATGCTCACGCTTCACTCTTCGTTTTGCTTCATTTTGGATTTTCTCTCTTCCTACGAGCCAGGAAGATCATCAAGGGAGCATCAAGGAGACTTTCTTCAATCCGAGCGAGAGGTAATAATGGTGATTCTTCCCTATAGGGCCGAACCCTATGGGGGACCCAAACCCTTGGGGCTCCATTCCTTCTTCTCGTCTTCGCTTCTCAATTTGCTTACTTGCATGCTTTCTTTCGAATTTCTCTTGACTTGCTTCATCTATTTCTCTTTTTTGTTTCAGGCAATTGTAGACTTTCTTTGTTTTCTGAGCCCCATCACCTTGATCATATCTTGGTTTGTTCTCTCGAATATTATCAAAGAAAGGGTATAATTTTCACGGCAAAGAAGTATTCGTTCCAAGCAGTTGATTTGTGGAGCAACAGGACCTCAAAGGTATGAAGGAGACAACCTCCTAAGTGTTCGAACCCTATAGGGGGCCGAACCCTGGAGGAGTTTTTTTTTCTTCAGGTACCTCCATTCTTTACATCTTGGTTTTTTCCCTTGGATTATAAAGAAAGATTTTGGCATTCTTTTTCGACGAAAACACAAAGGAAGAAAAAATGATCTACAGCGCAACCCCCCTAAGTAGTCGAACCATAGGGTGGTCGAACCCTAGGGGGGCCTAACTCTAGGGGGAAAACAATGATTAGATGGAAAAAAAATCTCTTAAGTTAATTTACTAATATGTAATTTAAATACTAGTATTCTTCAATTATTATAACTTTTAGGTTATTTAATTCTCATTCATAATATATATAATATTAGGTTACAAGCTTTCTTTCTTTTTTATTTCGCTTTATATAATAAATAAATATATATACTTATTTATAATATATATTTATTTAGTCTCCCACATCTTCCACCTAAATCATAACATATTTATCATCATTGATAAATAATTATTATATTTAATTTATTCACATATTCATCAATACATGTCACAAAGCTTTCAATATTATTAATATATTTATTTACAATGTGACTTAGAATTTTTGGTTATTACATCCATATTATTTATAAGTCATAATTAATTATTCACTTCATTAATAATTAATTAATATACCCATTTATTAGGCTGGTCATTTAATTCAATGTCTTATTAAAATTTCTTAATATGGTTTGCTACATTCAATAAGTCTTTTTCATTTGGCTTTACATAATCTTAATTAAGTTTCTAATACTTGACTACTAGGTTAGGGTTAATTTAATTACCCTCCCAATACCTAGCTTATCTCTTTTCCATTTAATATTTTTTTGTTCTATTAAATTACCATTTCAAGGCATAATTTTCACAAGTTTCTATAATTAAGCTTTTCATTTATTCTTGTATGATTAATTTAAATTAATCAATTTCTTTATTTCGCTAAAATTATAATTAGCATTCCTCTAAGTATATATGTATCTATACATATACATAAGAACTTTAATCTTCTCATATCTTTTCTTTTGAAATTTATTTCCTTAATAATTTTCCATATATATCCTTATAAAATTTCTTATATAATCTTTTTCATTTATTGATTCTCATAACTTCAAAGGTATCATAATACCTTATTTTTAATATATCTCCAAGTATATACATCCTTTACATGTTTTTGAATTTTGTAACCTTTATTTTCTCTACACTCTTTCAATTATTAAACCGTATAGGTTTTTCTTAAAAATTTTAAATAAATTCTCTATTTCCACTCTAGATTTTAAACTTAAACATTTAATTTAATCATTCAAGATCTTCTAAATTTTTAGTTTGTCACACCACATGGGGAAAATGAAGAGCTGAGTTTGTTTTGTTTGTTAACAGTTAGTTAGTTAAGCATTAGTCAGTTCCTTATTGGCTTTGATCAGTAAATGGTTGTTTATCAGTTAGATGATAACTTAGTTAGTAGATATAAGATGTAGTTGTTAGGGGCTATGTTCTCATTGGGTGACTGGGATAAGGCTAGAGGGTTTGGGAGCGTCAAAATTTCTCCTATAAATAAGAAGCCTTAGAATTGTTGGTAGAAGTTTGCCACATTATATTTGCTAAGTGTTAAAAGATAAGAGAGCTAGAGAGAATAGAGAGAAAAAGGAAGAGAGCTTAAAGAGTTCTTGCAATTTGGTGGTTCACGAGTAGCTCAAGAAAAAGGAACCAAGGTGGAAAGGTACTCGAATTTTATAGCCAGGAGGAAGATAGCAACTTAGAGGTAGGTTCACCACTTAATTAGCTTATTTTTGTCAAGATAGGTTGGTATATGTTATTCTAGGTAGAGATGCATGCTTGGTTGTGGGAGATTTATGGGTTGTGGGATCATAAAGGATCTGAAGGTATAAGAAGGAGTATTGATAAAAGAATATGTGGTATATATGTATTTGTATGTGATTTAGGTTTTAAATGAAACAAAAAAGCATGTGAGCGTGAAACCTAGCTTAGAATACTTGAATATATGAGTTTGCTATGAAATGAACTAAAATGTGTAAGTTATGTGTATAATCCAAAAATGTTATGTTGAATATCTATAAAATACGAACATAACCCAAGTGGAATCGTCGAAATCGGACGTAAAACGAACTCGTGACGGAACTTTTAGTAGGACATACTAAAACAAGAACCCTAGTTTGGAAAATCGATAAATTTGCTTAACTAAATATTTTGAAAAGTGATTTAAGAAATCAAATATTGAAGATATGTAAGTCTATAAAAAAATTGAAGTGTTTTGAACTTATTTAGATGTTTAAAGCAAAAGTTATATGTATGATTGAATCAAAAGACATAGAAAATCAAAACATTGAAAAACCTTGTCAAGAATTTCTTCCAGGGCAGCGCACCCCATGCCGCCTGTGAACAAAATCTGGCGCGCGCCGCGCCAAACCATCAGATCAAACTCTGGTGGACAAGCGTGGCCCGGGCTGCTGGTAAGCTTGACCCGGTGCGCCCCGCGTTGGGCCCCTTTCACAGTTGACCCAGATCCGAGTCAAATCGGGTCAGCTCATGTTAAACCATGTTGGGTCGGGTCAAATCGGGTCAAAACATAAAAATTTTCTAAAATAAATAATAAAAAGATTATTAAACAATTAAAGTAATTGTGAATTAAGTAAATTTCAATTATCCTAATATTAAGGATTTATTTATGGAATTCCTAAATTATAATTAAACAATTAAAATTAAAGGTGATTATAATTGTGGAGTTAATAAGCAATTAAAATAGTACTTATTTTAATTGTAAGCATAAATCGTGTGAATAATAATGTGGTTTAATAAATAATAAACAATTATAATAGTAGTAAAGATTATTTCTAATTGTGGAAATTAACGATGTATAAACAATTAAGATGACATTAAGTAACATTTTAAATGTGGACAATTAAAGTAATATTAAAAGTTAATAATTACCTTGACTATGAAGTGATAATGATAAACAATTAAATACTTGGAAGATTATTTTCAAGTGGGACATAAAAGATTAGAGTGATATAAAGAGATACATCTAATTATAATCTAAGGTAATAACAAATTTATTATGAATTTATAAAGTGTGTAGAGTAATTAAGGAAATTACTTAATGAATAAAAGATTAGCTCATGAAAAAAATATGAAGATAATAAAGAGAGTAATGAATAATGCAACAAGTAATTAAAGAAATTATTTTGTGAAGTCTTAGTCACCTAAGGCTAGTGTGTTAGATCGATTAAGATTTATATTATGGTTAATAGAGATTAACCGTTATGATAACAATATGTTATTCGAAGGATAAGAAGTCAAGGTCGGATATAGTCAGCGACTTAGGCAAGTACCTAAACTTGTACTCTTATTGATTGTACGAGTAAATAATTGCTAGAATGATTCTTGTGTTATGTAAATTCCTGAAAGTTATTATTCATATTCTGAAACTTGATTTAAATCACAATTATAATCCTTGAACAACTATCCAAACTAATTGCTTTGATGTGGACTCTTATAATCTACTAAGATGAACAACCCTCAAAAAGGGAAAATTATATATTGTCAGGAAACCGACACACGCGTGAACAACATATTTGAGTGTTATGCATAACATAGGGTACATTGGGCTGATCACCTATTGTACTTATTTTTAATGGGTTATCAGTGAAATACTGTTAATTCTGGTAGAGTTCTTGGTCCATAGCGACTACTCAATGCTAAATGTTCTTTAAATCGAAGATGTTGGAACCTTTGAATACTTTTAATCATCTTTCGATCCATAGTGACTTTTTATTTGATTTGAAGGACAGATTTGGAGTAATTGATAATTTTCTTGTTCACAACACTCTTACTTAATTTTTGAGCTATCCTTTATCATTATACCCTTGAGATTATTAGCTTTATATTTATGTTTGTTCACCCTTATTATTGGATTACTTGCTGGGCAAATTTGTTGCTCATTCTTGCTTCCCTTAAACATTTCACTTAAGGCAGAACAGTGTGGTCCTTAACTTGGATGGTTGTTTTCTAAAAATTATGTGTGAGGGTCAACTTTTATCTGTTGTTGGCAGGGATGGGAACAATCAGATGTTTCCAATAGATTTGGGGGTGGTGGAGAGTGAGAATTATGATAGTTGGACTTGGTTCCTACAATTGTTGGTGGCTGACCTGACTTTAGGAGATGGCTATGAGATCACTTTAATATCTGATCATCAAAAAGTGAGCACTTTGGTTAATATTTAATAACTTTACTACATCATTGGGAGAAGGTTCAAAAATGTCCCTGATTTTTACTGCGATGTCTACCGAGCACCCTATACTTTTTTTTGTCCAAAAGTATCCTTAACGTTACACTTTTTGGGTCACCCGTGCCTCTGCCGTTAACAGAAGACAAACAGGGTTTAAATTGGCTGACGTGGCAGGGGTATGGATGCTTAAATATAAAACATATTCTAAATAAAATAATATATATCATTTAATCAAAACAAAAAATACTAAAATAAAAAATAATAAAAGAATAACATATTTACATCATTTAATCAAAATACTAAAATTCAAATTATTTTGTTAACTAATCAAAACAACTAATTAAATAAAATAAGTTGTATAACATATTTACATCATTTAATAAAAATACTAAAATTCAAAACATAACATATTTACATCAAATACTAATTAAAAAATACTAAAATATTAGAAAAAAATCAAATTAAAAAAATACTAAAATACTAAAATTCAAATTATGTTGTTAATTAATCAAAACAACAAAAATTCAAATTACATCATTAAAATACTAAAATCATAACATTAATATTTTGTAATATTTTGAATATTAGTAAATAACGTTATCAATTTTTTTAATATTCAAAATATTCAATTTTAGTAATATTTTGAATAATTTGTATACTACTAAAATATTTTGAATATTAACGTTAATATATTGTGAATATTAAAAAAATATTTTAGTAATAACGTTGAATATTTTGAATATTACTAAAAAACAATGTAATATTAATATTTTGTAATATTAACGTTATTACTAAAATAACGTTATTTTAGATTATATAAAATATTCAAAATATTACTAAAATAATTTTATTACTAAAATAACGTTATTTTTTTAGTAATATTTTTTTAATATTCAAAATATATCAATGTTAACGTTTTATATATTTTTAGTTACGTTAATTAAACTAGTATTTTATGATATTAGTTACGTTAATTAAAACAGTATTTTATGATATTAATCATAACATAATTATATTTTTGTAATATTTCTGTTAATATTAAAATAGTATTTAATGATATTAATGGTATTGCTAAAATACTATTTTGAAATACTATTTTAATTAACGTTAACAGAAATGTCGTACAAAATATTAAAGTTATGATTTTAATATTCAAAATATTACAAAATAATTAATGTTATGATTTTAGTATTTTAATGATGTAATTTGAATTTTCGTTGTTTTGATTAATTAACAACATAATTTGAATTTTAGTATTTTAGTATTTTTTTAATTTGATTTTTTTCTAATATTTTAGTATTTTTTTAATTAGAATTTTAGTATTTTTTTAATTAGAATTTTAGTATTTTTTTAATTAGCATTTGATGTAAATATGTTATGTTTTGAATTTTAGTATTTTGATTAAATGATGTAAATATGTTATACAACTTATTTTATTTAATTAGTTATTTTGATTAGTTAACAAAATAATTTGAATTTTAGTATTTTGATTAAATGATGTAAATATGTTCTGCTTTTTTTTATTTTAAATTTTAGTATTTTTTTTGTTTTGATTAAATGATATATATTATTTTATTTAGAATATGTTTTATATTTAAGCCTCCATGCCCCTGCCACGTCAGCCAATTTTAACTTCGTTTGTCTTCTGTTAACGGCAGGGGCACATGTGACCCAAAAAGTGTAACGTTAAAGGTACTTTTGGACAAAAAAAAAGTATAGGGTGCTCGGTAGACATCGCGGTAAAAGTTAGAGGCATTTTTAAACCTTCTCCCCTACATCATTATTTGTTATGAAAATTATGTGCATTTTATATTTATTAACTTAATATTTTCAAGGATTGAAAGGAGCTATTCAGGAGCTTCTTCCTCATGTAGAGCATAAAAACTGTGCAAGGAACATCTATGCAAATTGGAGGAAGAAGTTTCCTTCCCAAGCATTGAAAAAAACATTCTACGAGGCCTTCATGGCAATACATCCTATAGCTCATAAAAGGGTAATGAGGGAAGTTAAAAGGTTATCTACTCCTGCACATGACAAACTGGCAGAGCAAGATTCAAAGTTGTGGTCCAAGACATTATTTGAGACTCACTAAAAAATAAACAGTGTGGAGAATAACATGTTTTAGTGCTTCAATGCTTGGATCATAAAGGGAGGATATATGTTAGTTCTACACATGTTAGTTGAGATATATAATCAAATAATGGTGAGGTTGCACCAGAAAAGAAATGCAATGAGTAAGATTGAAGACTTAATCTATCCAAGGATTAGAAGAAATTGGATGCAACTATTTTAGACTTTGCACATTGTGAAGGTTTATGGGATGGACAGTCAAAGTTCCAAGTAAAGGAGAGAGGGAAAGGAGGCTAGAACAAAAATGTTGTGCATGTAAGGTGTGTAAGATTTAACAAGAATCCCTTGTTCTCATAATGTTAGGGCAATTCATTCTATCTATGGAAAACTTAGATTATGTGGCTCACTGGTACACTGGAGATACTTATATTAAAACCTATTCTAATACCCTGAAAGTTTTGAATGGGGAAGATTTTTGAATTTTACTGAATGTGATATCATGTTTCCTCCATCAATGAAAATCAAGCTAAATGTCCCAAGCACCCAGCTTTGATTGGACATTTAAAAAAAAGTCCTAGTCAGTTCCCAAGAAAGAAAAAAGTTGTACCTACTATTCCAACTACGCTAACAAAGAAGATGACTAAGATTACAAGAGGGAGGGCAATGCCTACTTTGGTGATTAGGGATGTGCCATCAAGTCAAGATGGTGTAGTGGTAAGTAATTTACAACATATGCACAAGTTAATATAATGTATTTTTATTAACTCTGCCATGTGTTGTTTTTATAAGCTAATGAAAGTGGAAAGCAAAAAGACAAGGCAATTGAGACTGAAAAGGGAAAAGAGAGAGAGAGTTGATGACTGTGGAAAGGGAAAAGAAAATTTTATATTTGGAAGTATAAGTTCAAATAACATTTTCAGATTTATGAAGGTTATTTTGTATCGGAGCTAAGTGTATATTTGCAGTTGTGTACTACTAATTTATATTTTCAGTTGTGTACTTCTAATTAGATGTCAACTCCAACACTGCTGAAAAAAAAAAAGAAGACCTCACAAACAACTATCCAAGCTACACTCCACCTGCTTCTACATGACCAAACTATGTCAATACAAGGAAAATGCAAGCAAACATACAAAATTCCCAGACTTCAACTTGCAGGCCATTTAAAGCACCAAGGCAGAAGGCTGGATTTAAGTACTAGTTAATGGAAACATTGTTTAGAATCTAATTTGGTATTGCTTGACAGCTATTTTCAAAAGTGTTTTGGTATAGCTTGTGATTTGGTACAATTTAGTGAATGTTTTGGCAAAAGCTTAGCTAGTTTTATGGAATAGTGAAGCAAGGAAACCAGAGGGATTTATTGTACTGATATAATTTGATCAACCTTACAAAAATAATGGTTTGATTTTTCAATTTTGGTTTGGTGTTATTTTTATCGGCTTATTTGGTTTGATGAACAGTTTTATAATGGGATTTACTTTTGCATTCATAACTCATTGCAGTAGTATGGGTTGCTTGTGATATTTATTGTTTCTAAAATGCAGGGTGTGAGTTTGTCAATAATAACTCATTGCAAATGCAGGGTGTGGGTTTGTTTATTCACTTTTGCATTTATTTCCAAAGATAGGTAACATGCTCCGCTTTTGTATTAATTCTCTGTTTTTAACATGCTTTTTTTTTTCGTTTATAACACACAACTTACAAATGTCAGACCAATTACACCAAAAGAGCTAAATGGTTTGTTTTACATCATCTGTTTTCCTTCTTCAAACACCAAAATTCCACACCAATGACACTGATTAAATTACAATCATCCTACTCAATATAGTTAGTCATTTATAAGTTGACTTAAAATACAGTGAAATAAAAAACATTTAACTCAAAATGTCACATATGAATTATTTTAACGTCTATTAACGGAATACCAAAATCACTAACAAAATTTTTTATTAAGGATATAACTACATTAAAATTTAGATGCAGTACCCAACTTCTAAAGGTAAATTAATTGGAGCAGAAAATAATTAATTTACTTTTTTCCCCATTAGAAAGGGATTAATTAAGAAATATGAAATATTGACTTTTTTAAAATAATAAAAGGAAAGAGATAAGCCGCAAGTAACCCAAAGGTTATTCGTTACCTATAACTAGTCAATTAGTCACGTTTCTGTTTAATAGTCTTTTTGTATTTTAGTAATTGATAATTGAGTGTTTTACAATGATTACATTCCACATTTTCGATATTCTATTATTATAAAATGAGTATTCTATTATTTTATAATTGAATATTTTCGATACTCAACGATATACTTTTGTATTATTTTATAATCGAATATTTTCGATATTCAACGATATACTTTTGTGTGGATATGGATATAAACAACTAAAATTAAGATAACACACAGTATATATATAAAAAAATATAAAACTCGTATGCATACTTTTCTTTATTTAATCATCATCTTAAATTATATATATCTCTTCATTTTTATCAATACATTTAAACTTATATATATTGTACAAAAATTCTCTTAGGGTTCATATTTTTACAAGACAACCTTCATATTAACAAAGCAACCTTTATTGCCCACCCTTGCCCATGAGTGCTATTAATTTCTATTACAACTAATAGGGGGGGGGGGGGTATGTACCAGCGTCCTTTGCATTGGTGCAGTTCAAGCCAATGTTTAGATTAGTCTACAAGTATATTATTCATAGTATATTGTTTGCATCACTCATTTGATGTCTTCGCTACCATGCACCAAATATATTTCTTCTTACATTATTCAGGAGTCATTTTCTAATGGCTGCAGCTTATTAACAAAAATGGCAACTAGGGCTGCTATTACTTTCTTAGTATTATCATCTAACATCTGTCCAATTTTTGGTGCAGCTGGTCCTTTCTCGGGAAGGTTGTATTAGAGAAAGTTGGGAGGGCTGTGAGCTATATAGTTATTAACTCCATTAATATATATATATATATATATATATATATATATATATATATATATATATATACACACACACACACACACACACACACGCACGCACGTCGTTGTATATCTATACTGATTTGTGGATACAAAGTACTTGAGTTTACTTTTTTGTTTAGCAAGTATTGTCTTTGACTATTTGTTGATGTTCTTTAGAACGATATTGAATCAATTTCAAATGAGACAAAACTACTAAGTTTTCATTTTTGAAGATAAAATATAAGTGGCGGCTGATATATAAAGTCAAGCTAAAAAATGTTGCTATCAGATTAATGTACCAATTTTAATGCACAAAGTGTAATTACACAATGGTACATATTTTACTAAATATTCAGGGAAGATACCATGATTTGATCTTAGGGGGGGGGGGTGCAAATTTTTTTTAACAACATGATATATATTAATAAAAAGGGTACTCGGGAAGAATACATTGATATAGACAGTAATTGATGTAAGCTCGTCGAATTTCATCAAATAGATTATCACGATATTTTCATATTTCGATACGTTTTTCAGGATCACGCTCCAAATAATTAATCTCATTCTTTACCTTCAATTCTTGGTAATTTTAGAGAACGTTGTTCTTGTTCAGAGGTAGGCAGAGATGTTTGAACATTAGGCTCAGGGGTAAGCACAGATGTGTCAACATGATTTGATTGCTTTCTCTTGAAAAATAAATCAATAGTATGTGATTTTTCAATGATTCTAAAATAAAAAATAAAAAATTCAATTAACTACACTACAAGAATGAGTTAATCAATATTATTGTCATAAACTTAGAGTAAATGACCTCCATCTGAAACCAAAATTAGCAAACTCAACAATTAGTAAAACAAATTTAATAGTAGAACATAAATCAATTTCTATGTTTATTGTTAAAGAAATCAATTGATTCGATGAATACTAAAAACTAAAGGGTCCTTAACACTAATATACAACAATTAGAAAATAATTACAAAAATAAAATATCTACAAAATAATTACAAAAATAACGCAATTCACATTAATAAGGAAACCTAAAATCAATGAGAAATAACTGTCATAATTAATAATTCAAATTCAAATGTTCACCAATCAACAACACTTCCATATCCCTCTTTTTGATGATCTCAGGTGTGAGATACTATGTGTCTTCAAAACCTCTTGTTTTATTGAGTTGGAACCCACCCTTAATTCCTGAGTAGTTTCATCACTTCATGTCAAAATAAATAAACCGTGAAACATATATATATATATATATATATATATACATACTCACAAAAACTCATAATTCATAGACATGATAGTTGATGCAAACCTGTAGTGATCCAGATTGAAAATCTAAAAAGCTCTTGTAGCTAAGTTATTTCTTTTACCATCTCCGATACTTAGATTCTATAAATGTCTGAAGTTCTTCCACCTTCTTCCTTGAATCAGTCAGAAGGCCCTCTATCTCCATTATCTTCTTCTTCAGTTCAACAGTAGCTTTGGTTACCTTGGTGTGAATGTTTGGTTACCAACTGCACCATAAAAAATCTGAAGGTGTGGATGTGAATTGGTTACCTTGGTATGAATGTTTGGTTACCAATTGCACTACAAAAAAACTGCAGGTGTGGAGGTGGATTGGTATCCTTGATATGAAGGTTTGGTTACCTTGGTATGAATGTTTGGTTACTAATCTCTTCTATCAGTTGCTAATTTTTGGATCAACGGTAGCTTTGGTTACCTTGGTATGAAGGTTTGGTTACCTTGGTGTGAAGGTTTGGTTACCAACTGCACTATGAAAAATCTGAAGGTATGGAGGTGGATAGGTTCAACAGTAGCTTTGGTTACCTTGGTATGAAGGTTTGGTTATCTTTGTGTGAATGTTTGGTTACCAACTGCACTATAAAAAATCTGAAGGTGTGGAGGTGGATTGGTTACCTTGGTATGACAGTTTGGTTATCTTGGTATGAATGTTTGATTACCAACTGCACTATGAAAAAATTGCAGGTGTGGAGGTGGATTGATAACCTAGGTATGAAGGTTTGGTAACCTTGGTATGAAGGTTTGGTTACCTTGGTATGTCTGTCACTTTGATTTATTCATATAACTTAAAAAATTCTCAACTGGAAATTTTGGTAAAGCCACATTATGTATTTCAGCATCAAAACCCCTTTAAAACAGATTCTTTACATAATAAACATACTTTTCCAAATTCTGCCTAAGAGACAACAACTTTCAAATTATCCAAGTTATCAATTCTGCCTTCAGCAAAAGAACATGCTCTTTCACGAGACATCAGATGAAATCTAAATCTATTCATGCTTTCCAAACTTTTGAGTAAAAATAATATATCATATGTTGAACTTGACTTTTCAACAGTAGAAGTAAGATGAAAAACGAACATATCAAAGAAAAGAGGCGTATACAGCCGATATGTTCCAACTTTGTCCAACACACAAGAACAATAAACCTGTTGACAAAGTTGGGAACAACCTTATTTATGTTTCAGAACCCTAAGTCAATTTATATGCTTGACTCCACAAACCGCCGGGCAAACCTTCCTCTGCCGGACAAACCGTCGCCACTTTGGTTTATAGTAGAAAAAAAGAGGATGAAGAAAAAAGAGAGAGAAACAGGAACAAAGATCAAAAATGGGTCTGCTGTGTTTGAAAAAGAAAATAATAATTAACGGGAAGAGATATGGGAGATCACCAAAACTAATCCCTTAAATTAAGGAATCCTAATTGCATATTAATCCCTTAAATTAAGGAATCCTAATTGTACTAATATTGTAAATATATATGATGAAGTGTTATTTTTTTGTAATTATTTTATAGATGTATGATTTTTATAATTACTTTTAAAAATGTATTATAATATGTAATTGTTCCAAAACTAAACGCTACAAGAAAATGGTCTATTTACGACTGCCTGTGACGCCCCCAGAATAGGTATACAACACCCATTCTGAGTCGCCAAATACATGGTACAGAAAGCAAACTACAACTTCAATAATACAATTGTCGTGCAAAATACGACAACACATACTGTGAGTTTAAATACAAATATTGTCTTCTAGACAATATCCACACTCAAATAAATCCTCATTACAATTATTCAAACACTATTTTACAGAAATAGTGAGGACTGCTAATACATCTTTCTAGAACCATCACTCCATACCCCGACTAGATCCTGCTATGTTCTCACCTCCTGAGAAGAAAAATGGAACAAAAAGGAAAAGGGTGAGCTCAACTAGCCCAGTAAAGAATATTATGACTAAGATAATATACAACAAATTATCGTTAGTCTTCAACAGGGAAAAATCTGATAAAATATAATCGACAACAAGTTTTAGATCAACAACTGCAGCGGAAACAGCAAACCATTAGAAGAGTCAAGTAGAGAAAGAATTCTACTATCTTCTAAGATTTAAAAGTCCATCATCAATATTTTATCCCTGTAACATCAATTAATAATCATCTTTAACCAAATATTCATCTTTGCACTACAGGCCAAAGATATTCATTTGTATCATCAGTCGGTCATGTTCATCTCAACACCTGTTCATCTTTGCACTACAGGCCAAAGATATTCATCAAGTAATTATACATCTTTGCACTACAGGCCAAAGATATTCAGTAATATCATCATTTAGGACTGAGGATGATGAAAAATATCTTAAAGAGAACGAATCCAATGAGACAGAAGGACAAATAGTAGGGATTCGTATAACAGTTTATCCAAGATCAATAATACTTCATAATAATCAATTGTGAAGCAGAATTCAAAAATAAAGATCAAAACATGGATACAATCAAAGATAGTAACCATAATAGACATCTTGGACAAAAAGGGAAAATTTTATTTTTCGGTGAATAGTGCCGTATTCGTGAATAGTGCCGTATACGTGAATAGTGCCGTATACGTGAATAGTAACCCCCGACACAAAAAGTTCCAAATTTGATAAAAACTCATATCAATATTTCGGCATAATGATATTGAAGAAAATAATATCATTTAAGAAGAAAATAATATCCCTTACCTCAAAATATCAGTACTTCTGGTCGGAATACCGGTATAAGGCTGAAAGAAACTTGCTCTGATGAATAGAAACTCTCAAAGTATCTAAATACTCACAAAATACACTCAATAATCTAGAGAGAGAAAGAGAGAAAACTTGTTTCTGGTGTGATTTTCAATTCTAACTTAGCCCTCTATTTATAGGAAAATTTTGGTAGGTTTGACCTGCAACCTGATGGCTTTACCTGCTACTATTCCCACCCACCACATTTGAAATATAATTCAGCACATTTCTTCACCAACCACAAGTGGGGCCCACCAATTCTAGAATTTTCCACCAAAATGATAAACTCTGAAAATTCAACAATTTCTGAACCAGTCATCTTGTAAAATTCGTAATAAATCATACGTTCATTTTTAACGGTTCAAAATTTGTGGACATATACTCAACTTATATATGTATAACATATCCAAAAATTACCACGATCCAACGGTCGGATTAAAAATTATAACCCCCGTAAAATATCTCAAAAACCCTGATTTTTAATACCTCCATTCCGACAAAAATATGGATAAAAACCTCAACATTAACTCCTTCATTTTTAACCAACAAAATATATCCCTCATTTATATCCACATAAAATAAATATTTCCTTATCATATGAATCAATAATTAATTATTCACAAATAATATTACAGAATCACATTTATGACAACCAGGCCGTTCCCAGGAAAGAGGGGGCTTTCCAATAAGGATTTCTCCTTACTGGCGCGCAATTAGATGACCAAACCTCTCCTTAGACAGAACTTTCTAAACATTGTCAATAATGTTATCTAATAATATTATTCAAATAATATGAATTATTGATCTGATAATGGGAAATACTGTGCAGTAACAATTATTAAAACAACAATAATATGAAATATCAATGCAGCAATTATTGAACCAATAAAATAAAATATTGAATAGTAATCACTGTATCAATTATTGAGTAGTGCCTTCTTACGTACGAATCAATAATTCAACTATACTGTGCAATCCGTGTGCTACTGTGCAACCACGCGTTATTACTGTATTTTTAACCACCGGGTATTTCAACAGTGTTAACGGTAACAACTACGCCGTTATTAATAAACAACTTATACTTGTCGTTTTCTTCATCCAATCGCTTTTCGTTATGGGGCCCACACAAGGCTGCGCCGTCGTACGAATATTCCCCGACAGCAAGAATATTCCACGACCAAACGAATATTCCCCGACAAAATGAATATTTTATAACCACTTGCTTATTTTGTAAAATTTGCACATTTCACCCATAACCAAAGTATTATATCAAATTAACCCCTTATTATTCACAATAATATTTAGAGAAAATTTGATTTTATTCATTAATAAGTTGGGGTCTTACAACCTCCCCTCCTTATGAAATTTCGTCCTCGAAATTGACGTACGTACCTGATGTTTCAAAAAGGTGAGGATACCTCGCTTTCATTTCTGATTCCAACTCCCAGGTCATTTCTTCAATAGCATGGTTTCTCCACAAAACCTTAACTTGTGGTATAACCTTCGTGCGTAGGACATGCTCTTTCCTATCCAAGATCTTAACAGGTACCTCCTCGTACGTTAAATCTTCAGCTATCTCGTCTGGTTCTAACTCAATAATGTGGTTCGGGTCTTTAACATATTTACGAAGCATAGATATGTGAAAAACATTATGAACACGAGACATGCTTGGAGGTAATGCGAGTCTATATGCCACATTTCCTATTCGCTCAAGAATCTCAAATGGACCAACAAATCTTGGATTGAGCTTTCCTCTCTTCCCAAATCTTGTAACTCCCTTCCATGGTGCAACACGTAACAATACATGATCCCCAATATTAAATTCCACGTCCTTCCGATGAAGATCCGCATAACTCTTTTGTCGATCCTGTGCCGTTTGTATACGTTGTCGAATCGTTTGGATCTTCTCTGTAGTAATGCGTACCAATTCTGGTCCCAACAATGTTGCTTCACCCACCTCGTCCCAGCATACTGGAGAACGACATTTTCTTCCATACAACGCCTCAAATGGAGCCATACCTATGCTCGCCTGATAACTGTTGTTGTAGGAGAATTCCACCAATGGTAGGTACTTATCCCAACTCCCTTTGAGATCTAAGACACAAAGTCTTAATAGATCTTCAAGAGTTTGAATAGTCCTCTCTGATTGTCCGTCCGTTTGAGGATGGTATGCTGAACTGAATCGTAAATCCGTGCCCATAGCTTTCTGCAAGCTAACCCAAAATCGTGAAGTGAATCTTGGGTCACGATCCGAAACTATGGATACTGGCATGCCATGCAATCTCACAATCTCGTTCACGTACATACTAGCAAGACGTTCAAGGGAATAAGTCTCACGTATCGGCAAGAAATGAGCGGACTTGGTTAATCTATCAACAATAACCCAAATCGCATCTATGCCTTGAGAAACCTTGGGAAGACCTGTAACAAAATCCATAGTAATGTGTTCCCACTTCCATTTCGGAATCTCAAGTGGTTGCAATGGACCCTTTGGTACTTGATGCTCCGCTTTTACACGTTGACAAGTTAAACATCTCGAGATAAACTCCGCGATCTCTCTTTTCATATTGCTCCACCAAAATGTATGTCGAAGATCGTGATACATTTTGGTACTCCCAGGATGGATTGCAAACGGTGTGTTGTGTGCCTCCATCATTATTCTATGCTTCAAGTCAAAATCGTTAGGAACACAAAGTCTGGAGTTGACTCGAAGTATTCCTTCTTCATCGATTCTTGCTTCTGGAATAGCACCTTCTTGCACTTTCTTCTTCATACGCATCAGCTCTATATCCGTAGCTTGAGCAGCTTTAACTTTATCGATTAAAGTCGGTTCTACTCGTATATTTGATATCATCATGTGGGTACTTGGAGCCTTCATCTCTATCTCCATCCTTTGCAAGTCATACAAAATGGGCCTTTGTGTTAAAAACATTGCACTCGTACCCGCATATGATCTTCTACTCAATGCGTCAGCTACTACGTTTGCTTTTCCAGGATGGTATTGGATGGTATGATCGTAATCTTTCAACAGCTCAAGCCAACGTCGTTGCCGCATGTTGAGTTCCTTTTGGGTGAAGAAATATTTGAGGCTTTTATGATCTGTATAGATCTCCACTTTCTCCCCATACAGGTAGTGTCTCCAGATCTTCAACGCAAAAACGACTGCTGCCAACTCCAAATCATGAGTAGGATAATTCCTCTCATATTCTTTGAGTTGTCGTGAGGCATAGGCTATGACTTTCCCATGTTGCATGAGAACACATCCTAACCCTTTGCCTGAAGCATCGCTGTAGATAACAAATCCATCCGAACCAGATGGTATTGTCAGAACAGGTGCCGAAATGAGTCTCCTCTTGAGTTCTTGGAAACTCTTCTCGCATTCCTCACTCCATACGAATTTTGTATCTTTCCGAGTCAGCTGAGTTAACGGAGTAGCGATTCGAGAAAATCCTTCCACAAATCTCCGATAATAACCAGCTAAGCCCAGAAAGCTACGTACTTCGGTTACCGACTTCGGTTGCTCCCAACTTTGTATGGCTTCAATCTTCGCCGGGTCGACAGATACTCCATGTTTTGACACCACGTGCCCAAGGAATGCTACTTCCTCAAGCCAGAACTCGCATTTCTTCAGTTTGGCATATAGCTTGTTTTCACGAAGCCTTTGCAGTACCAGCTTCAAATGGCGCTCATGATCTTCACGGCTTTTGGAATAGATGAGGATGTCATCAATAAAGACAACAACGAACTGATCCAAATATTCTTTGAATACACGGTTCATCATATCCATGAAGGCAGCAGGAGCATTAGTCAATCCAAAAGACATTACTAAGAATTCATAATGCCCGTACCGAGTTCTGAAGGCAGTCTTTGGAATATCCTCAGTTTTAATCTTCAGCTGATGATATCCAGAACGAAGATCGATCTTTGAAAAGAATTGTGCTCCTTGCAACTGGTCAAACAGGTCATCAATGCGAGGTAGCGGATACCTATTCTTGATGGTGACATGGTTCAATTCTCGATAGTCAATACAAAGTCGCATACTCCCGTCTTTCTTCTTTACGAATAAAACAGGAGCACCCCAAGGAGACGTACTAGGACGAATAAAACCGATGTCCAACAACTCCTGTAGTTGGACTTTTAACTCCTGAAGTTCAATAGGAGCCATTCGATATGGGGTTTTAGAAATGGGCTTTGTACCGGGTTCAAGGTCAATAAAGAATTCAATTTCTCGTTCTGGGGGTAGACCGGGAAGTTCTTCAGGAAATACATCGGAAAATTCTCTAACAATAGAAATATTATTCAAATCTGACTTGTCTTTGTTCAAATCCATAACATGGGCTAAGAAAGCTTGACATCCGTTTTTCAATAAACGAATAGCTTTGTGGCTTGATATGACAGTGACTGATTTTAGTGGTTTAGTAGTTTGAATTCGTATGACAGGTTGGTTAGGAATATGAAAACTAACAACCTTACGAAAACAATCAATTTTAGCATGATGAGTGGTTAACCAATCAATTCCTAAAATCACATCAAAAGCAAGTATCTTTAAAGAGATAAGATCAACAGGTAATGTGATAGTGCCAACTTGGATCATGCAAGATTTATAAACTGTAGATGTAACGAAGGTTTCACCCAACGGAGTTTCAACAGATAAGTTAAAGTCCAATTTCTCCGGAGTCAAGTTTAAACGTTGAGCACAAGCAGGAGAGATAAAAGAATGGGTAGAACCGGTATCTAGTAAAGTATAAACTTCGCAAGAATTCAAGATTAGCTTACCCGTGATCACCTCGTTCGGGTTTCTCACGTTTTGGCCAGTTACGACAAACGCTCTTCCAGGAACCGCTGATTTCGCCTTATCCGGGACAGCCCTTGGAATCACCACTCCCGCTGAACTTGGTTTCGCTATAGTACAATCTCGAGCGATGTGGCCTTCCTTCCCACAGTTGTAACACACCTTGGATTGTTGTGGACAGTTTGGGCTGATATGTCCCTCTTTCCCGCATTTGTAACATCTAACTGGTGGTCGTTCTCCTCCCCTAAAATTTGTTGTTGGTGCTGGTGCTGCTGCTGATGTCTTCCCGTCATTGTTGAATCTCCTCTTTCTGAAATTTCCACTTGACTCACCTCTCCTATTATCATGGCCACGATGACCACCGAGTGGTTACCGCCTTTGTTCGTATTTTTCCCTCCTCGTTGGTTATCATCGCTCTGATGATTGCTGTCACCGGTATGACCCTGGTTGTGGTCCCTCGGTTGAGTATACTCATTATCTCTCTCTAATAATTGGGCCCTGTTGACAACGTCTGAATACAGAGAAAATTTATGAGAGATAAGGTATTGACGAATCTCAGGTTTTAAACCTCTCAGAAACATCCGCGTCATTCGTTCCTCATTTTCGACCAAATGAGGTGCAAACCTGGATAACTCTGCAAACTTCGCCTCGTACTGGGACACCGTCATGTTGTTTTGTTCCAGTCTAATAAACTCAACCTCCTTCATATGACGAATACTTTCAGGAAAGTACTTGTCATTGAACAGTTTTTGAAATGTTTCCCAGGACATGTTGAGTGCGTCAGGCTGGGTACGCTTCACAGACTCCCACCAGTAGTCTGCCTCACCGCGGAACATAAATGTGGCGAATGGAACCTTCTGTTCCTCCGTGCATCCCAAGACATCAAATATCTTGGTAATTTGCTTGACCCACGTTTCCGCCATGATCGGATCCGGCTTTCCCTTAAATTCTGGTGGTCCCAATTCTTTGAACTGCTTAGCTGTGACAAACCGCGCGTTGTTATCATTTCCACCCGTATTCTGCACACGAGTCTCCCTCGTCTGATTTTGCATGAACTGCAAAAAGCTCCTAAACATTCCATCATTCATCGTTTGCTCGGTAACGTTGTTTACAGGAGGAATATTGCCTTCCTGTTGCACGTTCCTCTGGGTAGTGATCAAAGGTGTCTCCACGGTCTGATTTACTCCATTATTAACGTTCTCAGCTGCCATTCTTAAATACTGCCATAAAACAAGGGTTAATAGTCATGTCATATATTATCCCTATACTCTGACCGACCAAATAAACACCAAATAAACTTAGTCAGGTCATACTAGCGAAGGAATTCCCCGTCTCTCCCCTCCTAGTTCTTGTCTCACATCTCAGCCAGGGATCATATCCCTAAGCTCTGATACCAACTGTGACGCCCCCAGAATAGGTATACAACACCCATTCTGAGTCGCCAAATACATGGTACAGAAAGCAAACTACAACTTCAATAATACAATTGTCGTGCAAAATACGACAACACATACTGTGAGTTTAAATACAAATATTGTCTTCTAGACAATATCCACACTCAAATAAATCCTCATTACAATTATTCAAACACTATTTTACAGAAATAGTGAGGACTGCTAATACATCTTTCTAGAACCATCACTCCATACCCCGACTAGATCCTGCTATGTTCTCACCTCCTGAGAAGAAAAATGGAACAAAAAGGAAAAGGGTGAGCTCAACTAGCCCAGTAAAGAATATTATGACTAAGATAATATACAACAAATTATCGTTAGTCTTCAACAGGGAAAAATCTGATAAAATATAATCGACAACAAGTTTTAGATCAACAACTGCAGCGGAAACAGCAAACCATTAGAAGAGTCAAGTAGAGAAAGAATTCTACTATCTTCTAAGATTTAAAAGTCCATCATCAATATTTTATCCCTGTAACATCAATTAATAATCATCTTTAACCAAATATTCATCTTTGCACTACAGGCCAAAGATATTCATTTGTATCATCAGTCGGTCATGTTCATCTCAACACCTGTTCATCTTTGCACTACAGGCCAAAGATATTCATCAAGTAATTATACATCTTTGCACTACAGGCCAAAGATATTCAGTAATATCATCATTTAGGACTGAGGATGATGAAAAATATCTTAAAGAGAACGAATCCAATGAGACAGAAGGACAAATAGTAGGGATTCGTATAACAGTTTATCCAAGATCAATAATACTTCATAATAATCAATTGTGAAGCAGAATTCAAAAATAAAGATCAAAACATGGATACAATCAAAGATAGTAACCATAATAGACATCTTGGACAAAAAGGGAAAATTTTATTTTTCGGTGAATAGTGCCGTATTCGTGAATAGTGCCGTATACGTGAATAGTGCCGTATACGTGAATAGTAACCCCCGACACAAAAAGTTTCAAATTTGATAAAAACTCATATCAATATTTCAGCATAATGATATTGAAGAAAATAATATCATTTAAGAAGAAAATAATATCCCTTACCTCAAAATATCAGTACTTCTGGTCGGAATACCGGTATAAGGCTGAAAGAAACTTGCTCTGATGAATAGAAACTCTCAAAGTATCTAAATACTCACAAAATACACTCAATAATCTAGAGAGAGAAAGAGAGAAAACTTGTTTCTGGTGTGATTTTCAATTCTAACTTAGCCCTCTATTTATAGGAAAATTTTGGTAGGTTTGACCTGCAACCTGATGGCTTTACCTGCTACTATTCCCACCCACCACATTTGAAATATAATTCAGCACATTTCTTCACCAACCACAAGTGGGGCCCACCAATTCTAGAATTTTCCACCAAAATGATAAACTCCGAAAATTCAACAATTTCTGAACCAGTCATCTTGTAAAATTCGTAATAAATCATACGTTCATTTTTAACGGTTCAAAATTTGTGGACATATACTCAACTTATATATGTATAACATATCCAAAAATTACCACGATCCAACGGTCGGATTAAAAATTATAACCCCCGCAAAATATCTCAAAAACCCTGATTTTTAATACCTCCATTCCGACAAAAATATGGATAAAAACCTCAACATTAACTCCTTCATTTTTAACCAACAAAATATATCCCTCATTTATATCCACATAAAATAAATATTTTCTTATCATATGAATCAATAATTAATTATTCACAAATAATATTACAGAATCACATTTATGACAACCAGGCCGTTCCCAGGAAAGAGGGGGCTTTCCAATAAGGATTTCTCCTTACTGGCGCGCAATTAGATGACCAAACCTCTCCTTAGACAGAACTTTCTAGACATTGTCAATAATGTTATCTAATAATATTATTCAAATAATATGAATTATTGATCTGATAATTGGAAATACTGTGCAGTAACAATTATTAAAACAACAATAATATGAAATATCAATGCAGCAATTATTGAACCAATAAAATAAAATATTGAACAGTAATCACTGTATCAATTATTGAGTAGTGCCTTCTTACGTACGAATCAATAATTCAACTATACTGTGCAATCCGTGTGCTACTGTGCAACCACGCGTTATTACTGTATTTTTAACCACCGGGTATTTCAACAGTGTTAACGGTAACAACTACGCCGTTATTAATAAACAACTTATACTTGTCGTTTTCTTCATCCAATCGCTTTCCGTTATGGGGCCCACACAAGGCTGCGCCGTCGTACGAATATTCCCCGACAGCAAGAATATTCCACGACCAAACGAATATTCCCCGACAAAATGAATATTTTATAACCACTTGCTTATTTTGTAAAATTTGCACATTTCACCCATAACCAAAGTATTATATCAAATTAACCCCTTATTATTCACAATAATATTTAGAGAAAATTTGATTTTATTCATTAATAAGTTGGGGTCTTACACTGCCTATCAGCGACCGCGAACGGTCGCAGATGCCAATCAGTGATCCCCTTCGGTCGCTAATATTCGTCGCATATAATCTCGTCGCTGAGACGTACATCAGCGAAAGATATTAGCGATATCTGTGACCGCATTCGTCGTTAAGCTGAGTCAGCATGATGCAGGGCCCAAGGTTGACTTGGGTCACGTGGTAGCGACCGTTATTAGCGACTGATGTTGTCGCTAACACCTTGGTGCGATTAGCAGTCGCTAATACTTATGCGGTCGCAGATGGTTAATTTAAAAAAAATATTTTTTTTTGTTTTATGGAATTCCCAAAAAAACTGTACCTGTTTTGTACCTACTTTAAATCCGAACAGACAACATCATATATAAACATCCAACCAAGTTTTATATATCCTAACATGCACAACAATATATATAATTAAACATTCATACGCCAACACATAACCCAACACAATATAAAGTATATAAACATTAATAAACTAATATGAACCGAAGAAATATATACAAATCTAATCTTTAAGTTGCATACAATCATCCAAATAATGAATATAACAGTACAAGGCTTAAATATCGTGGAAACAAGCCTAGGTCATCATGCATCAGAGTCCAAATTAGTACGACGACGACCCTTTAATTAACAAAAGAGTAAAACAAGTTACATATATAGTATATATGTCATGAGGCCCTAATAAAGATTTATAGTAGCAATCATTACTATAATCAAGAGAAGGAGTTGAAGGGATTAAAATTTGCCTTCTAACTCTTTCATATTTATAAACAATTGATATATAGTAAACTAAGCTCCCAAAAATAAAATTACACAATTATCTAAAATAAATTGGCTAAAAGCCTCTAACTTGGTCAATCCCATATTCAAATACAATTGTAACTCACACATAAGTCATATACAAAATATGAAGTAAGGAGGATACAAAAATACAAAAGATTTATAGTAGCAAATGTCCCTTAGTCTTCATAAAGATTTATAGTAGCAAAATTTGAAGGCAAAAACAGTTACGAAACGGACCTAACTGTTTGACAATGAATTGAAGTTACAGAAGCATATGATTACCACAATATCAGGAAGTCTTATCCCATATATTTCACAACAGCCACACAAATTATCCACCCATTTGATATTCATATATATTTATATGGTTTCAGAATATAGCAAAACACAAACCACAGAATTTGAAACAACCACATACATTCAACCCTCCTCCTCACCACTTCATATCAATGTTATACCTATTAAAACATCAAAACTAAGTAAATAGAAATTGCAAGTAATCCCAAAGCCTTGTAATAATTACACAAGATAAATTTGCAAACACTTGAACAAGACAACTATATTATAGAAACTTCATCATTATTCGTAATGACGGCTCATTAACAAGCTAATCAAATTGAAATTCAGTTGCATATAGGCCATGATATATGTCACTGACCGCACAAACCTTTTCATATGCTAAGATTAAGAATTTTACACGGCTAACAACATATTAAGGACAAACTGCATACTTCAATTGAAGCCATAAAAGGGGTTACCTAATGCGTGACGGTGGTGACGGGTGGCATTCGGTCCCTCTTCTCTTCTCCTCCTTCTCCCTCTTCTCTACTCCCTCTTTTTTTTTCTTTTGTTGTGTCGAGCGAATGCCTGATACTGATTACATTAAAGAGGATCAGCGACAACATACGGTCACTGAATTTTAATGATGCAGACATATTAGCGATCGCTTGGCTGTCGCTGATAGTGATTGGTTGCACAAAACCTCCGCCCCAATATTTCACGCCAATTTTCTGGCGACAAACTCATACGCGCGACCGCACAGTGACCGGATGCGCTCGCTGATATAAACTAGCGACTGGATTAAATCACGGTCACACATGGTGGTCGCTATTACTACTATCAGAGACCGAAAACGGCAGTCGCGGAAAGTGTTGATCGCTGTTAGACCATTTTCTTCTAGTGAAAATTTGAAAAACTAATAAACCCTAAAAGTTATTTTTATCTAAACTTAGAATTTTATCCCCAAATAGAAGGAAATGTAGAAATAAAGGGAATCAATCTCTTTCCTACACCTCCTAAGATATCAAGTATTGACATCTCATTTATCAGTGCTCATCTATTGTAAACCTTCAAATAGACTATATCAAAAACAGAACTCATCACTAAAAGAAAAACAGAAAAAGTTGAAAATGTACAGTAGATAACACAACATCCATGGGCAGATAACAAGAGAGTCTTTTATACTAAAATTACAAAATATGTAAGAACACTATCAAACCTTAGGTGCTTAATTACACCTTATCTCTCTTTTTGGGAACTTACATTTGATCTAAAGTAAAACCATCAATATATATATATATATATATATATATATATATATATATATATGTGTGTGTGTGTGTGTGTGTGTGTGTGTGTGTGTGTGTGTGTGTGTGTGTGGGTGTGGGGGGGGCTATATAAAAGCAAAGTCCAAATGATATAAATTAGGATACGTCATTACCATGAGGATAACACCCCCACCAAGGTACCTAGCCCTCGTTACGAAAAAGTTTTAATAATGAAAGCTCGAGTTTGGCACTCCTGAAATTTTAGTATACTCTTGAACTTTTAGTATACTCATTGAAAAACAAAACATCTAGTTCTATAAGGTTTGGTACTCCCGAACTTTTGACTGCTTTTGCATTAATTCATTATTTTTTTGGTCTTATTATATTGAGAATTTGTATATTTCTCCTGGGTTATGTCTTGGGTGTCTATAAATGGCCATATATGCATGCCTTCGTGCATGTGGATAGTCCATATTATAGGGGATACTCTTACAAAATTTTTACGTTGGTCGTGTAACTTAACAGAGGCGTATATTTGTATTATACCTATGCATATGCAAAAAAAATGATGTAGACTCGTCCCAATGCATATACAAACCACGCATGACGCAATGATTCATATTCAACCCCTAGGAATCTATTGTCTTTAGGCCGATGCATACGTCAATTAAAATATGTAGGATGTCATAGGACCATACCTCATTCTAATTTAAGATCCACATCAATATATCATGCCTATAGGTAGTCGATCTCATGCTGTGTAAATATTTTTTGGTATGTATCCTCATTCCATTCTCGAATAAAGCATTTATGATGCACACTCATGTTATATATGCACATATACATCTATATGTATTTATAAGCATTATAAATGGCATTGGGCTGAATTGTAAATCTCTAACAAGGGGGAATACAATAATTCTTGTATGCACTAGGTACCGTGGTATCATGGACCTCTATTCAAACCGTAGTTTGATGAGACGGCGAAAGTTAAGTGCCCAGATATATGCTTCAACTAAATTTAGAACTGGTTACCAAGTGTTTCTAGATTACACGTGTATTCACCCGAAATGTGTGAATGGTCAGAATAAGATAAGATGTCTTTGTTTGAAGTGTAAGGATATATATTATATAGATAGAGACATGGTAAACTATCATTTACTTGTTTCATACAAAGATATATGCTCGTGATAAAAGAACAACTAACACTGGAATGTGTGTTCAAGGAGATTGTTAGAATGAGCTTGGTCGTGCCTTTTATGGTGAATTAGAGGAAATCATAGAGTTTTCGTACAAGGGTACTTATGTGGTCAAATTAACTTGTTCAGGTGTCGTTAGTTTGATTCAGAAAAAGGGATACATGTCGATCGACATGGAATCGTTGATATTGGCATCCATAGGTCCACGTACGTCTACGTCAACGCATGCACCATTTGTGTTGTCAACTCAAATAGTACAATTATACTACACTTCTAGCCCTGTAAGGAAAAAGGATAGACCGCCTGAAGATTGGTAAGTTGCAATTCATACTCCCGCACACAGTTGTGTCCAAGTAGTAGATGGGGAGTTCTACCAAGAGGAGATGTTACATAAACCTCCTATAATATATAATTGTAGAGGACAACAATGAAGTAATCCAGTTAGAGGGTGAAGATGAACCTGATAAATTGGATCATGAGTCATACATGTTTCATATCACATTGATACGGAGGAAGAGTTATTGACCGACACTGACACTGAATATAAAGAAGATGATGGTTATGAATCTCCAATACGTATACAAAATCATTACAACCCAGACAACGATTAACAAAATAAAATGCATGTTTGGCTTTACTTGTATTGCATATAATTACATATATACATGTTCTTTTATATATCCTTGTCATGTTTATGTACCTTTTATTTATAGTTGTTGTAATTAACTATTTCATACAATTACTTGTCATTATTATCATTTTATTTGTATATGTAATATCATATAACTCATAATAACATCCTAGTAGACTAATTTTGTATTTATATATGTCTTCTGAAGTAGCGCAAAAATAGAACGGCTTGGGTCGGGTGGCTAATTCGGATGATCGAATTCTTATACAGACCAGACCTCCTCCGGATAACATATAAATTTCCTAGCTATTATATATAAGCATTTTATATTACCATTGTAGATATATACAAGGTTGTAAATTGATTTAAATATTATAATAAAATTACTTATCATTAATGTAAATTGTTGTATATTGTAGTGATTTTCAAGATAGCAAGTTTGTGAAGTGCATTTCACAATTATACCAACATAACTTATGATAACCTAAAAATTTTTGAGACTTGTCTCGAATAATAAATTTATGAGACTTGTCTCGAATAATTAAATGAAAGTTTAAAGAATAAAATCTAGATTTGAAAATAGAGGAATGATTAAATTTTTTGAAAAGAACCTATATGGTTTAATATCTAAAAGAGGGTAAAGAGATTTGAAGGCGAATGATAGAAATATTGAAGATATTAATACCTGAGAATAAGAAGGTAGTTATGAGCCGAAGCAAGTCAGATGAGACTTGGGCTAAGAATAGATGTTGTCTAAGAATTGGATACACTAAATAATAAATGAAAGAGGTAGTAAAGTAATACATATGTTAAGGTAATTCGATAAAGTTAATCGATGAAAGAAATTTCGTAAGAGTTCAGTAGTGAACTAAACTAGAACGTTACATGAATAGTGATTCCGACATGGGATCCTTGTAAGAGTGGAAGGATATAATATTTAAGGGTTGAAAAGATAAGCTAATATGAATAATCAATAAAAATGAAGTAAGTTAAAACTCAAAATTTGAGTTAGTGATAGAATTTTAAAGTAAAGACTGCTCGGTTGCATCCGGAACGTCAAGTTTAGTCAAAAAGGGTTGTAAACACACAATGTGTCGGGGATGACTTTTTGGTCAAACTCAACAATTGACTTTTATGGAAAAAAGTCAAAATCAGATATAGTAGTGGAATCTGAAGACGCGGACTAGATATTTGAGTTCAGAATGTCGAAATTAGTAAGAATAGACTATAAACACAAAATGTATCGGGGCTGACTTTTTGGTCAAAGTGAACAATTGAGTTTTATAGAGAAAAGTCAAACTTAAAATTCAGAGATGAATTTGAAGAAAAAGATATGTCCATGACGTTGGGAGCGAGTGTCGACATTAGTAGGAATCGACTATAAACTCAAAATTTTGATTTTTCGGGTCCGGAAGTCAAAGATGGGACTAAATCAGCAAAACGAGAAAATAAAAGCGAGACCCACATGACTTAAATCTGCTGGAAATTCCAACACATGGGTGCCAACCACTCCCCACCTATTCCCCATCAAATCTTATCTAATCCTAACCACTCCCTCTCTCTCTTTAATCTTCTAATTCTTTTAACTAAAGAGAATTAGGAAATAAAGCAAAACCATTTTCTCTCATTCTCCCACACCACATCCGACCAAATAGAGAGAAAGAGAGAGAAGAGGGCTGCCATGGGAGGAAGAAAAAAGAGAAGAGAAGAAAAAGAAAAAAGAGGAGTAAGTTCTCTCTATCATTCTCACCCAAAACCTTAGAGAAACTTGATAGCTTGAGAGGGAATGGAAGGGGGGAAGCCATGGTTAGGGAGGAGCAAAGATAAGAGAGCTATCAAGCTCATCCAAGAAGGAATAGCCATCATCCAACCATTCCTAGCAAAGGTTGAAAAGTTTTCTAAACCATAGTCTCACTTTTCTTGGTTTAGATTATGTTTTGTTTGTTTATTGTAAGAGTTTAATGAAATAGATCATGGATCATGGTAGATCCATGAGTATAAGATGTATTAAGATGTATTAAGTTGGGTTATGTAGGTTAATATTTGATTAATCAAAAGAGCATAGAAGTTTTCTTACAAAACGTAAATGTTAGAAAATCAGATTTTTGAGAAAACGAAGCATGAAATTCAAACGATCATATCTTTCATTCTATTTCGAATTTTTGAGTGTGGTCAAGTCCTAGAGTTAGATCAATGAGTCTTCTAACATCTCCAAATAGAATCACTGAAAATGGTGTTGTAGATTTTTGTATGAACTATTTTTGGCAAAGTAGGCAAAATCTGGAAATACCAAAAAACAAACTGACCAAAACTTTGCAAGGGAATTTTCGGCAATTTAATTATTGAAATAAATTTCGGCCTTTTGTGACATGAAAATATATGATATAAATTAGCTCCTTTCCAAAGATGAGCTTATCCTGAATTATATCGATCGAGTTATGACAATTTCAAGTTTTGGGTTTTTCCGATGAAAATGGCTTTAACTGGAGTTCTATAACTCCGATGGTCACGAAATTTAAACTGGAAGTTCATGTCAATACGTGTAAGATTCTTCCAAGAGTTGAGAATTTTTGGAGTTGAGCATGATATAGCTAATTTTCTTAAGTTACGAACTAAAAACGGACTTTTGAAAAATACTAAAGGAAATTGAAAAATCCCAGAAAAATTATTTTTGTGTATGGAATATATGTTTATATGTGTGACCAAAAGATAAAAAAAATAATTAGATGATTTGGTATTTTTCATGATTATGATTAAGTTATGAATAATTGAGAAAATTAAATTATATTAAGTCTTAAAAATTGTTAATATGATTTTAGTGACTAATGATCATTAATATGTTATATTAAGACTATATAAGGGTAATTTGGTCATTTTGATAAAATGTTATATGAAGGGTTTGATATGTTTGTTAAATGAATTAAATAGTAAGAGATAAACAATTAAATTAAATGGATAAAATATTATTAAATGATTAATAATATTAGTAAAAAAATAAAATATTAATAATATTAGTAAAAGAATAAAATATTATTAAATGATTAATAATATTAGACAAGAATTTAAGATAAATGATGAAATGGTTAAGAAGACTTAAATGAGAGTATTAGGCTTTCAGGGAAATGAAAAGTTTAATCACATATTTTTATGCGAATATTATAAAAGTAATGTGAAATGATGTATACTTTGATATAAGTCGAAGGGCAACTACCAGGTTAAGTTGTTAAATGATCATGATTAATTACTTAATCAAATAGATGCTCATCGATGCTTTGAGTTATCATCTGAAGTAAATTATGAATGAAGATGAAGTAGATGTTAAAACGCCGGTGCGTGTGAGTTTTTCAAAACTTGAGTTTATGTGTTAAGTGTAATTGAAGAAAGAGGAAACATAATAAGACGTAAAATGAAGTTTAATGTAATAACTGAATGGATAATAAAGTGTCCTAGAAAGACTTGAACACATGATTTAGCATTGTGTATCAAGATTTAAAAATGGAAAATAATGAAAGGTAAAGTAGATCTAGCATAAATGACTAATAAACGTTGTTATGTAGCTAATTGTGGTTGTATATGCACTTAATTGTGTAGGTTAATGGAAGGACAAATTTTTCTAATCACGCAAGGAATGCTTTGAGGCAAGTTCTTCTGTAACTTGCTCTTATGTGATAATTATGGCAGTTAATGTAATATGCGTTTTATGTGAACTTGTTGATTACGTGAATGTTATATGACTAAATGCAAAGCATGTAATTTGTGAAGTATGTGTTAGATATACAACATGAAGAATATATTTTAATGTATGACAATTATGATGCATATCCTGAAATGTATGATGCATATAAAGATACATATCATAAAATTTATGATGCATGAATAGATGTAATATGTATGTTATGTGAAGCATGAAATGTGTAGACTGTTGGACTTGCTGAGCCGTCGTGCTCAACCTTGCAAACAAATTTTGTAGATAAAAGTCGAAATAAACAGATGACCATAGCGTCAAAAGATTCATGATAGGCAAAGGATCACGAGAAGAAATAGTGATTGAAGATGGTTGTATTTTAATATCACACTAAAATATTGGTGTAGTTTCTTTAGAGTAATTATACTTGGTAAGATTTTATGCCAAAACACTTGATTGTAAAGTTTCCAGCTAAGATAGATGAACGTTAATATTATACATCGTAGATGTGTAGTTGAAGAATACTATACAGAAGAGTATTTAAATTAGGATTGTGAATCCATGTATTAATAAAAAATATATTGTTTATAGTTCGAGATGTACAGGTATATCATGAACGATCTACAAATGTAATAACCGATTGTAAATGTTACAAATTCTGGAATAGAAGGGAATAATGTATTAATTGGTATAAAAGATAGGTTGTGTTCATTAATTTATGAATAAAGGTGATATATATTAAGATGAAGGAAGTACCGTTACGCATCAGGTCCGAGGTTCAAGGGACTCAGATTTGGGGGCGTTACATAACTGGCCTACACAGTGATTACGTGGGTGAGCACACCTCTCGCTCATAAGGATGCAATTTGGGCGGAATTTCAGGTATATATTTTTTTAAAAATTTGACAGATAATATAATCAATGAACTAATATTGTTTAGTAGTGTTGGATTATATTATCATTGTCTTAATATTATTATTGCTATTTTATTTGCAGAAAAGGTATAGATGGGACGACACACATGCATCAGTTATACAGACATTGTTCTGCAAAAGTGCGTCATCCGAACAAAAGATAACTTTAACAAGGAACGACAGAAATCCCTGTATAATGCATCGGTCAACCATCTAGGGCAAGGAGAGGAGTACATGCACGAGTATAGCCTCTGGTGGTGCGCGCAACCCATATGGGCTGAGATGTGTGAGCAGTGGCGATGTGAGAGCTAGGTGAAAAGATGCAAGAGTACTGCCGCCACTAACAGTGTCTCAGGCGTACCTGAAGGCGACAAGGCAAAAGGCATATATAGAGGCAACAATATATCGTTGTTGCAGCATATTACTGCACGGGTACGTATTTTGTAAAGTTTTAGTTTTAGTATATCACATGTTTACATAATAATATATGAACATGTTTTGTGTGAGGCTCAGTCTCAGGGTCAACCTATCCATTGGTTGGATGTATACGTGGCCACCCGTGATGGTTTGCCTGAGGCTGTCCAGATAACGGTAATTTGTTTTTATAACTTTCATATGATTTTAAATTTTTTCGTCATTCTTAAGCATTTTATATTTATAAGAGCCTATTGAATGAGCGTTATCCTGAATTATTAATGTCGACTAATTTTAATTATGTCGATTGTGGATTGCGAATAACTTGTTAGCAATAAAATAGAACAGTAATATGTTGATCCCCTTTTTTACATGACTCTTTCGATCCCATGTATTCACATACTTCGGTAATTAATATTGACACGAATTTGTTGTTATATATATCAACACTCTTTTAAATTTCCAAAAAATAATGGAGTCAAGTCAATTTAAAATTTCAAAAAAGTTTCAAAGTAACTTTAAAAGGTCAATATTAATCTTATATTCTTGAAACAAAATAAAAAATAGTGAGTAAGATGAAAACAAGTATTCCTCTAGATGTAGTATTAGATATAATGAATTTTTATTTGTACACAATTAGGGCTAGTTGTTAAAATTATAGATAAGTTTTTTAAATCATTAGTTGCATAGATAGTAAATTTTCCTCTGGCAAGTATACTTGGTCTTCCTATAGACCAATTCAACATTAAAACATTTTGGGCGTGGGGATGTGCCTTCGACATAAGTCTTAAATTTTGTAGTCTTCCTATATATTAGAACTGAAGATATGGTGCAAAACAAAAACCTAATAAGCAGAAAATGGCAACTAGAACTGCTTATTCTCTTCTTATACAATTTGTCTTGTGTTTGATTTTGATTATCTTAGTCCTTCCACGAACATCTGCAGGTAGATTTGAGTAATATTTAAATCACTTCAGATTTTTCATTGGATCATCTTTCATTAATTATGTCCCATTAACTCTCTGCAGTTCTTTTGAATCTGCCTTTTCATCTTTTAGCAACTCTTTCCAATTTTTTTGGTGCAGGAAATCAGTCATTTGTAGAGAGAAATCCTTCACGGCGTGGACCTGGCCCTTGAGTCCTCATAATTCTCTTTAGATTAGTCTCCAATAATTGAAAGGTTTACATAACTATTGTTTCGCATCATCATCTCTTCTATCTATGTTTAAGAAGCTATATATTATGTGATGATCGTGTACTAGCTACCAGACGTTTGGAGTTTCCAAGTGATGTGTTTTAGTGTAAGAACAAGTCAAGTTATTCTGTTGTATTTGCAATTTTCAGTAATTAATTGATAAATTTTAACTCTATGTAATTAATTTCATACATTTTTGTTGTTTTATGTAGGGCTAAATAAATATCATCTACATCAAGTATCACCAAATTCATAATTCCGCCCCCAAAGTAATTGAGCTTATAAATTGCTACATAAATAACCTAATTGCATATAATGTCGACTCCAAAATCATTTTTCGGTAGAAATTGACCGGAATACTCTATTTGTGAGCAACTCATTTACTTTTATACGGTTTGACCATATTCAAATACAATTTGACTTCATTAAACAGTAAAGATACTAATTTTAGAAATTATTTCCATAATAACTAATTTAAACACTTAATAATGTAAAAAAATAAAATAAAAATAAAATCTCATTCTTTATTCCCTAAACTAATCCATCACCATCACCATCACCATCACCATCACCATCACCATCACCATCATCAACTCACATCTCACTTTATTATGATTTTGGTAATTTTGAGGGCAACATATTGAATAATGGGGTGGGAAGAATTAATTGTTTTAATATTATTAAGAATGAATCTGCTAGTGAGAAGAATCAATTGATTTAAGATTTTGAAGAATGAACTTCATGTTTATTAGTTTGGAACAGAAGATATATTTGGCTTAATTTGTGTATTTGGAACATGAAATTGCATATTATTTAATAAAACAATAGTAATAGTAATAATAATAAAATGAATTTATCAACGGGTTATAAAGATGGAAGACTATTTTTACAAATGTACTTATATTTATTATTATTTTGTTTAATTAGTTTGAACAGAAGGAATTTAATGAGTCAAATTTGGAATATAAATTTTGGGTATTACATTGCTTAATTCAGGTACGGATTCTGTACTCCTTCGGCGATAATCCTTTAATTTTGATTTGTTGGTTTCGCTTTTCGTTTAGAATTTAATTATTGTTTCACATGATTGTTCTTTCTCAAATTCGTGAAAACGTTTTGTGTTGTCATTGATACTTAGAACTAGTAGTTGCACTCGTTGAACTTGTTTATCATGTTTAGTATTTATTTCAATTTTTGTAGAAAATACATGTTAATATTTTTGAAGACTTTGTATTGATGATTCGTTCAGTTTAATATGTACATATTAGAACCTATTTGTATTGATATTATGTCGCACGTGTTGTGACATGTTATTTTGTTAAAATATACCTTAGGGTATACTTGAGCTATAACCACCTGTGGGGGGTACCGCAAACATGTACTCTTGGCATCGAGACATGACACCTTCTGTGGCGGTGTGATTAGTCCACGGCGTCTCCGTTTTGTGCTCCAGTGAGAGTTGGCCATTTGGTGATTTGTTGTGGGAGACGTATGGGCCGATCCTAATTTTCTGTTATGTTTTGTTTTGCGGAATGGTGATGTTTGTGCTAAACACATCTTCTAATTTTACATGCATTTCAATTTCCGGCCCAATGTGTGTGATTTGCATGTGTGGCAATGTATATTTCTGTTTTGTTCTGAGCTCGGTATGAAATAACACCCAACCAATTTGATTCAGCCTATTATTTCGTTGTGTTCGTTTCAGTTCATTAATTTGAGTTAGTTATATCAGTTCATTATTTTGTACTCTATATCTGTACTGGGCATTTCGCTCATGTTGTGTTTTTTTTCCGGCAGGTAATCACGAGGATCAAGGGCAAGTGTGACGAGAGCTCCCTTTTGTCCAAATGATTTAGATACTTTGTTTAGGTTGTGATACATTGGTTTATCTGGAGTTGTAATAACTATTTTAGATTATGATTTGAGTCGGTTTGGCATTTAGTATGGTTTGTCTTTGATATTTATTTATTATAAAGACTATTCTTTTATGGCTTAAAGCCTTGCTATAAATTCATCAGTTTTGTTGTGTTTTGAGTAACATCTCTTTCTATTTCGAAAAGCGGGTGTTACAGAGTTGATATCAGAGCCAAATTTTTTCTTGTAGAAAACTTACTTAGGTTTGACCTGTGAGTTATGGGTAGACTTCTGGGTTAGGTTTTTGTTCCGTTTGATTTTCTGTTCAGTTATCATATCAGCTATATTTGAATCTGCCTCTAATCTGTTTTGCTATCTATTCGTTGATTTCTTTGTTAGATGGCTCGTAGATCTGCTAGAGTTTCTGGGAGGCGAGGTAACAATAGGGGAAGTGGTGAAGGTCAACCCAATGAACAACCTAATGATCAAACGATTACTGCTCAATTGCCTGCATTATATCGATCAATAATAATGAGTTTACAATAATAATAGCTGTAATTAAATCAGAATAAAATTTCTGGTAGAAAACTAGAAATGATCAAATAAAAAAAATTGAAACACTTTATTTACAAATTAGAGACGGAGAGATTATATTGACAAATTATTTTATTAGCTTTATTAGGTCTCGGAGAGTTATATTGACAAATTATTTGATTAGTTTTATTAGGTCCCGTCTCAGACATTTTCTTTGAGATCTCGTTTGAAGAATACATCATCCAACATAAGTACAATAAATTCTTATAATTAAATACATAATAATAATTAAAATATTAATAAATTTATATAGGGGCATATATAGGGGTGTACCTGAAGGCTACAAGGCAAAAGGCATATATAGGGGCGACAATATATCGTAGTTGAAGCATATTACTGCACGGGTACGTATTTTGCAAAGTTTAAGTTTTAGTTTTAGTTTTAGTATATCCCATGTTTGTATATTAATATATGAACATGTTTTGTACGAGACTCAGTATCAAGGTCAACCTATCCATTTGCTGGATGTATACGTGGCCACTTTGCTTGAGGCTGTCCAGAGAGCGGTAATTTATTTTTATAACTTTGATATGTTTATAAATTTTTACGTCATTCTTAAGCATTTTATATTTATAAAAGCCTATTGAATGAGAGTTATCCTGAATTATTTATGTCGACTAATTTTAATTATGTCGATTGTGGATTGCGAATAACGTGTTAGCAATAAAATAGAACAGTAATATGTTGGTCCCCTTATTTACATGACTCTTTCGATCCCATGTATTCACATAATTCGGTAATTAATATTGACACGAATTTGTTGTCATATATATCACACTCTTTTAAATTTCCAAAAAATAATGGAGTCAAGTCAATTTAAAATTTCAAAAAAGTTTCAAATTGATTTAAAAAACCAATATTAATCTTATATTCTCGAAACAAAATAAAAAAATAGTGAGCAAGATGAAAACAAGTATTCCTCTAGATGAAGTCGTATTAGATATAATGAATTTTTATTTGTACACAATTAGGGCTAGTTGTTAAAACTATAGATAAGTTTTTTAAATCATTAGTTGCATAGATAGTAAATTTTCCTCTTGCAAGTATACTTGGTCTTCCTATAGACCAATTCAACATTTCAACATTTTGGGCGTGGGAAGGTGCCTTCGACATAAGTCTTAAATTTTGTAGTCTTCCTATATATTAGAACTGAAGATATGGTGCAAAACAAAAACCTAATAAGCAGAAAATGGCAACTAGAACTGCTTATTCTCTTATTATGCAATTTGTCTTGTGTTTGATTTTGATTCTCTTGGGCTTTTCACGAACACCTGCAGGTAGATTTGAGTAATATTTAAATCACTTCAGATTTTTCATTGGATCATCTTTCATTAATTATGTCCCATTAACTCTCTGAAGTTCTTTTGAATCTGCCTTTTCATCTTTAGTAACTCTTTCCAATTTTTTTGGTGCAGATACAGGTGCAATGGTAGAGAGAAATCCTTCACGGCGTGGACCTGGCCCTTGAGTCCTCATAATTCTCTTTAGATTAGTCTCCAATAATTGACAGGTTTACATAACTATTGTTTCGATCATCATCATCTCTTCTATCTATGTATAAGAAGCTATATATTATGTGATGATCGTGTACTAGCTACCAAACGTTCGGAGTTTCCAAGTGATATGTGTTCTAGTGTAAGAACAAGTCAAGTTATTCTGTTGTACATTTGCAATATTATATTATTTTTTTTGAAAAATTTTAAGAATAAAATTGACAATATTTATACTTTGAAGGTAAAATGAAATTGCCCTATTTTTATGATCAACACTATGAAACATATGAACTGGAGTAATTATGTTGCACAAGGAAGTATGTATAGTTTTTAAAAAATTGTACTCTTTCCCTTATAAGCATTGATTAAAAATAAAAAATCAATGAGAAAGAATAGGAAATTTAGTGTTGTGACCTATAAGCATTGAACTAGTTGTGACAGTTCATAATTTTATAATACAAGTTTCAAGTGACTTTAATTTTTATTCAATTCATGTCAATTACATTGTCAAACTCTTTCTTTTTTCAAAATTATGTTTTTGTCCCCAACTTTAATTCAACCTTTGATCTCGATGGCCAATCACATTCACATTTTTTTGTTGATTCTTCTAGTGGAAATAAATAATTATCCACAAGAAGAATCAACAAACTAGTGTTTATTCTAATTTCTTATGGCTACTCTTGTACCCACCACAATTTGAGCATTGTAGATAAGTTTCTTGTGGTATTACCATCTTGTCTATTAAGAAGATGACAATCATCTTGTCTTTCATTATGAATACTTATGCAAGAGATTCGAATTTGTTTTTTTACGTTCTTCATGTCCATCAGAAAATCAGCAAAGCTGTTCCATAAAATTAACACGTGTTTTACAAAACTTATTAAGTCATAAATTAATATAGAGGATTTGAATCCAATTGTTCTCGTCAAAGTCGAGCTTGAGTAGTTTAATTAATACTAACCAAATAATTCAGAATTAATTCTATGGCAATTAAGTTGTCGAAATTCATCACTTATCTTTGATTACTAGGTTCAAAATACTTTAAATTCATTTAAATTACTTCTTTTTTTCATTTCTTCCGGCAAAATAAAAACCAGAAAACAAATTTTGAGTTACTTGAACTGTGATAACCCAAAAATTTAGAAGATCTTGAACGATTAAATTAAGGATTAAAGTTTAAAGCCTAGAGTGGAAATAGAGGATTTATTTAAAATTTTTAAGAAAAATATAAGGAAATGGTACTGTTAATGCCAAGTTTCGTCTGCGCGTCCAATCACAGAATCCACGCGCTGAAATCTGCACAATAACAGATCACACAGAAGCTTGACGGCCGTGCCGCCGGGGGATAGCTCCAGTGTGAGAATAAGTACAGGCCGTTTACAAGGTTTAACAATGGAGGTTATGTGTTCAATGCTCAAAGTAGGTATTACCTGTTAATTGTAACCTTGACATTGTATTTATAGAGCTCCCACCACCTTAATATCCTTTTCCGGGTTGGACCAAGACTCCTAAATATGGTAGTTACCTATACTTGGGTCCAATGCAATCTCCTCGAAAGGTGTAAGTAGAATCCCTTTCCAATACTGCCTTAGAGTTGCCTTGTTGACATATGATTAGGGTTAGGACCCTCAACCACGTAATCCCCTTACTACTCCCAACTCTGCATGTGGGCCGTTCGGCTACACAGGCCCAACCCCACAGACATCATAAAATCCCGGTCTGAGCTTCGGCCCAAAGGACTCGAAGACCCGACCCCGACCTCCATGATCACAACCGGATCCCGGCTTATTGGACTCGGGTCCCGAACCCGACCTCCTATATACCTTCGACCATATAGGCCCGAGCTCTTTGGTTCTGGCCCAGGTCTTCAGCCCATATAAGGGTCGATAAAACACTCCCGAACAGGTACGTTGAAATGATTCAACGATAGGGTTACGAGAAAGAATAAGATCTAAACCGATTAAGAATAATTCGGTATTGTGATTGCGGGGACGAAATCCTTATAAGGGGGAAAGAATGAGATAACCCAATTTTTTGGGTAATATTAAAATAAGAATTAAATAAATAAAATTCTTATTAGATAATATGTTGTATGATATTATATTGCATAAGTGAGTATGAACTATGCAATATGTAATGTTTATGCTTAATAAATATATTGGTATTATATATTTATTATATGTAAATAAATTGTAGGGGTAATTTATTAAAGAAAATGAGATGAGATCCAATATATAAAATATGTATATTGGTATCAACTAGTTAGTAAATTAAATTCATATTTGAATAAATTAAATATATTAAATTATATATTTAATATATAAATAAATTGTTTGAAAATAATTTATGGAAAGAAGGAGAAAATTAAATTAAATTATACAATATAGATTGTATAATTTAAATAAGTTATTTAAATTAGGTAATAGAGAGTTAATAAATATATATTACGCAGGGAAATAAAATTGTGGGAACAATTTGCGTAATGAGACAAAAAGAGGCGGGTTAAGCATATTATATATATTTGTATAATATACTTTATCCAAGAGTATTAGAATAAATTCTTATATAAAATTAATTTAATAAAGAAAAGATATTATATTTATCGGAATATCTTAAGAAAAAATAAATTCTTAATTGAATTTATGATAATGAGGTAATGATATTATATTATAATATCTTGGGTATGTAAATAATTGTATTAACATAAGAAATTATGTGTAGCATATTTATTTTACAATTATAAAATAAATATATAATTTGAGTATGTTATGTTATATTTTATATATCAAAGATGGGTTCTGTAAATTATATAATTCCAAGAGGGTAAAATAAATTAAGGAGATTTATGTAGTAACTTATTTGATTAAATTAAGTTACTAAGATTGGGTAATTAAATAACTTAATAAAGTATGGAAGTGAATTATGAAAGTTAAGGGAGAATTGTGCGAGTTAAGAAAAATTTAGGGTTAAAAGCCTAAATTTTGAAACTTAAAAAAATATCTTAAGGAATATGCTAAGGAATAAAGAATATTATGAGAATATGCTAAGAATATGTCAGATGGTGATTTGCAAGCTTTTAAAGACGTGGAAGAAGAATAGAGAAGACTTAAGTTGGGTGACCAACTTATTAGAAATTGAAAGTAGCTTTTATATAAGCAAAATTAAAATTTACCTATGTTCATTTTTAGCCAAATTGGCTAAGTTTAGAGAGAAAAATAGAAAAGAGAAACAATTTATAATGAACATAATATAATCTATTGTGTATAAAAAAAATATTTTATGGAAGCAAATTATAACAGATTTATTTATTAAATAAATCATTGTTATTTAATAAATAGCTTCCATTTTTATGGAAAGGATTTATGGATATTTTATGGAGATATTTGAAGATATTATGTACATTTAATATACATAATTGGGAATGTAGGTAAAATTGATGTTTTATTTTTATAGCATTCTGATGACTCATATTTCTCTAATTAGTATGAGGTGTAAACTCATTAAGCTAATAGAGGATACCTGTTCATACTCTAATGTATAAGGAAGCTGAGTAATATAACTCATTCTATCCCCTGCTCATCCTCTGCATTCCTCTTCCGTTCCAAAAAAAAAAAGAATAAAGTTATTCTCTGCCTTAGTTTTTTTTCTACACCCAAGCTACTAAGATAATAAGGGTTCATCAACTCTTGCTAAAAATTTCATCAAACTTACCAAGGATGAAAGTTGGAAACCGAGATTGGAGAAGAATCTAAGCAAGGTACTGTCAAAGGAAGAATTGTATTTGACTAAAAACAAGCTTGGATAAGAATTAAAACAAAAAATCAGGTAAGTCTTGTGTTTCTTAATTAAAGTCCATAATGTTCGGTTTTGCTATGTTAACTATAATCAGTTGTGAAATTGTTTGCGGAAATGGGAACATTTTTGGTGTGTGGAGTAATAAGGTAGAAGAATTGAGAAATTCTTGGCATAATCATCTTCAAATGGTTATGAGTTCTGTTTCTAATAATAATGCACACCTAGTGTTTGACAAAAGTCCTATATGGACTGTTTTTCTTAAAAACTAAGAATTTGGGAAAAGCCAAAGTTAAGATTACATGTATGAACATTTTATACAGTTAGTTAAAAGAATTGAAGGAATCAAAATAGTAAGAAAGGCGATTTTAAGCCAAAATGAAAACTCCAAACATTAGTGGGTCAAGCCATTTTTGAGTGCTATTTTTGGGCAGTTTATAGAATCCGAAATGGGGAGTTTATAATTTCTAAATGTAGTCTCATATACTATATATAACGTATTTCAAATTTGCTGTAATCCGGTGAATGAATCAAAACGGAGTTAAAACGAATCCGTGGTGAAGATTTTAGTAAATCATGTCTGGAAATGAAAACTGGATGAACAGTGACTATAGTGTCAAATTTTGGAATAGCTATGTTGCCTGAAAAATTTTGAGTTTTTGGGTAGTTGTAGTGCACTGAGTTAGGAAGTCATAGGCTTTGGAATGACCTCATTCCGACCTCAGATGAGGGAGTTATGGTGATTGGAAGGAAATGTGTCGAATTTGTCAAACTGGAAGTCAGTAGCGGGACGTGCTATTCGGGACACTGTTTTGATCAGTTAATGTTTCCAAAAAATTCTGGGCTTTTGGTATGTTATAGTACACTGAATAAGCTTTCCATTGACTCTGGAACGGATTAATTCCTACTTCGGAGCAAAGAGTTATGACCATTCAAAGTAGTCGCGTCAAAACTGTCTAACCAACTCGGGGCAGTCATCTTGAACGAATTTTCTGGAATTCTGTGTTTAGAATTTGGAAAAGGTCAAAGAATAAAGTTGTAGTCCCGGAAATTAGCTTCGTGTGGGCTCAAGAATCACTCAAAAATGTTTTGAAACGAAAAAGTTATGACTGTTTTAGCGAGAGAGAGTAAAATTGCGAAAAAGTTAAAAACTATTATGGAGGGACTTTTCTCTCCCATCCGTTCCATTCTTCTTCCTCCCCCAAATTGCTATGCTCTCTCCATAAACAAAGAAACTACCCAATCTCTTTAGGAATTGAAATTAGCAATTGAAGTGAAGAGTATTGCATCAAATTGTTGTTAAGGGAGATTGAATTCAATCAACAAGAAGTTTGGAGTAAGGATTGAAACAAGAATTCAAATAAAAACATCAAACAAGAGGTATTAACCTTTATTTATTAAAGTTCATAAAAATTAGAATATTAATGTCATATATTTATAAAATTGTTGTGCTTGGACTATGAGAATTGATGTGATATAGATGGTAAGTGATGCTTGGAGTGATAAGGATGAAGAATTTCGAAAATTCTTGGATAAACCATGTTTAAAAGCTTGTGAAAATCTGGAAATTTATTTATGCGTGTAAGGTATTTGAAAATTTGCCTCAATGAAAATTAATGCTTAAAAATAAAAAATTTAAGCAAATTTTGGGGCTAGGTAGCATTTATATATGTATTATGATGTTAACTAAGTTGATTGAGTGAATCAAATCAAGCTCAAATAAAGTTTTAAAGAATTTCCAAAAACTTAAATTGAATGAAAAACTGAGGTGAAGGGGCATATTGGAGCTTCTGTAATATCATCTTAATGAACCCAAATTGTTCATGCTATATTTTTATAAAATAGTATGTAGTACCAAGTATAACATATCAAAATTTGGAAGCAATCAGATTAGTAGATTGTGAGATATAAAATCACAAAGTAGCCAAGAAATCACAAAACAATCTGAAAATCTGGACAACCCCATGTTCCAGATTTTTATTTTTTGATTTATTACAGTTTTGCCATTGAGTGTTTAATTACTGATTTACAACAGTTTTGCTCCTGAGTGTTTAATTAGTTAAAAATTTATAATAAAACATGTTTTAATACATAAGTTAATATATAAATTATGCTAATAACTTAACATGATTACTAAGTTAAAATTATGAAATTAACCTTTGAAATATGTAAACCATATTTGTAGAATATATTACCGTTAAGCTATGTAATGACTTGAATTACATTACATAAGCATGCGCAAGATATTAGAGATATAAATAACCTTTGAATGGAACTAATTAACCCAATATGGTTAATAATGAGAGATCAAATTGTTAATCTAGATGTTTTCAAGTTTTGGTTAAACCAAAGAACGTGTTACATATTAAGTTATAAGCTTTATTACATAGGTAATACACATGATATTAATGATGCGAATCAGCAATAACGTAATGAAATTCATTCTGAAACGGATTAAAGATTATTTAGTTAATCTAAAACAAAATGGAATCTTAAGAACTCAAGATCTTAAAAATATGAAGTTGGTATGTGGAATGTCGATAATGACGCGTTATGCAAACTAAAGATTATAAATCAATTTAGTTATGCGTTAAGTTTCAAATAAGATTATGAAGCATATTATAATTCAATGTGCTATATATAGATTATACAAAGGCGATTAAGGATCGGATGAGGTAATTCAACAAATGAGAATATGTGAAGGATGCTCGATGAGCGTATATCGATTTATGCAATCAAAGGCAAATTTTTCAGTTCTATTATGTTTATGGATTAAATGTGATTATGTGGTGAGTTACATACCATGCTTTATGAATTGTTTATGTCAAAATATGACTAAGTTAATTGGGTTATGGAACTCAATTTATATGTGATATGTGATAGCTCGTATTGGATGATGTAACACGATAAATTAGAAATGTATAATGCATGAATGTATGCTTTGTAAGGAATTATTGATGCATGTAGGATATGCATAGTAAAGAATATATGTTGCATGCAGATATGCATAGTAAAGGAAATATAGTGCATATGGAATTGTGTGTTATGTGAAACATGATAGACTGTTAAATTTGCTAGGCTGCTGAGCTCAATCTTGCAAACACAAAGTTTTTACAGGTTAATGAAGTTAAGCGATATTACTTGCTATACGGATGATGAAGATTGAACGATGTGCAAAATGAATATATTTCCTTGAATTAGAAATGATATAAATCTATGATTGATAGTTTTGTTAAATGTTGATAGAATATGTATATATTTAGAAAATAGTTATTTGTATTTATTAGGTAATATCAAATTCCTGATTCTTAGCCTAGTATCAAGTTTGTAACCGTTGGTAATTCCTGTATATTAAGAACCTTTGTAAATCAATGAACAGCAGGGGAATTATATTATTTCAAATGTAATTGGCAATTATGTATAGTTTGAAATGTTGAATGGATAAAGATTGTTTATTTTGAAAAGAGAATAAATATGATCATGAAATAAGTGAGTCATCGATAGAAAAGGTATGAAGTATTGAGACTTAAGATTTTAATACGTTTACACGGATTATACAAATCATATAATAAATATGATTTGTGAGACCCCAGATTTTATGAATAAATATTTAATTTTCTCGAAATAATTTTTTTTTTTTTTGAATATTATGGTGTGAATTTGATATAATATTATAGTTGTGGGTAGTATTTATAAATTTTGCAAAGTATGTTAGTTGTTATATAATATTCGTTTGGTCGGGGAATATTCTTTTTGTCAGAGAATATCCGTACGACGGCACAATCATTGATGGACCCCGCAACGGAATTATTGTAGGATTTAGAAAACGACAAAAATATTTTATAAAAATAACGGCGAAAGTTTTGCCGTTAACTGTTGAAACACCCGATGTTAAAAGTACAGTAATACGCGTGGTTGCATAGTAGTACACGGTATTGGTTATTAATGCTTATGTGATAAGTCACTCAGTTTTGTTTTGTTGGTATTATTAATGTAATAAAACAGAAGAGCTTTTTATATAAAACAGAATACTTTTATAAAGTTATTCGTTTTATTAGACTAATTGTAAAATCTTTTTAAATAAAACAGAATACTTTTATAAAGTTATCTATTTTATTAGACAATAATTAGAATATATTATATTTTATTATGCATAGTATTTGTATAGTGCTTGCATAGTGTTTGTATTATAAAATCTTTTATAAAGTTATTCGCTTTATTAGATTATAAATAGAATATATTATATTTTATTTAAAAGATTTTGCTTTAAATATGGACTGTCAGATTAAAGTAAATCAATTTGGACCGTTCATGAGTTAGTTACTATGGAGTCCATTTTTCTATAAATAGAAGCTCATTCCTTCATTATTTCTTACGAATTCACTGAAACTCTAGAGAGAAAAACTATAGAGAGAAAGAAGAAAAGTGTTCTGCTACTTCACTACTTCTATATCCAGTACTCTTCTTTCTAAGGTAAGAAATATTATTTGTTGTACTCGTAAGGGGTATTATTTCTTTTATATTCATGAAGAGAACTTCTGTTATTCCATTATTTATTACTCTGTTAGAATAACATGTATATGCGGGCTACCCTATACTTGGTGAAATTCTTCTGTTGTTTCATTCTTTATTATTCTGTTGGAATATCCTGTCTGTGCGTTTACGCCGGACCTGGTTCCATTATTTATTATTCTGTCGGAATATCATGTCTGTGCGTTTACGCCGGACATGGTTCCGTTCTTTATTATTCTGTTGGAATATCATGTCTGTGCGTTTTACGCCGGACCTGGTTTCGTTATTTATTATTTTATTGGAATAACCTGTTTATGCGAAGTACCGCATGGATGGTGATTTCTGTTGTTATTACATTCTTTATTATTCTGTTGGAACATCTTGTCGGTGCGAATTTCGCCTGACCTGGTTCCGTTACTTATTATTCTGTTGGAATAACCCGTCTGTGCGAAGTACCGCATGCATGGTGATTTTTTTTGTTATTCCATTCTTTATTATACTCAGTTGATTAAAGTTTTGACTTCTATACTCCATGAAATTAGTGGAATATCCTTGATATTTGCGCTTCATCCAGTTTCTTTTCATGGAAATATTCTTCTGAGCATTCTTGAATTTTACTCTACAAAGCAGTATCATGTTGACAATTTGGACGTTATCAGTTCCTAGATAAATTAATTCTTGAACTTGTTTTATTGAATTCTTATATCATTGTCATCATCCTCATGCTTATATTATGTTGAAAGTCATCTGTGACCTGTAGTGCATAGATGGACTTGGTATGATTATGACAAGGAATTATTCGGTATAATCAGAACCGTAATGTTACAAATAATGTGAAAAAAGTCCTCATTGGGCCGTAGTGCATTGATGGACAGTTTTTGGTATGATTATGGTTATGCATTCTCTTTGGCCGTAGTGCAAAGATGAATTATTTTATGGCATGATCAGGACCGTTGATGAAAACATGATTATCTTTAGCCGTAGTGCATGGATAATTCGTGGTCGTGATACTAAAGAATATCCTTGGCCGTAGTGCAGGGGTGATTCGATGATGTGGATTATTTATTAAGCTGAGTCCCAGCGATAAAAGTGATGAAAAACCTTTTAAATCATAGAAGATAGTAGTTTTTATTCCTTACTTGACTCTTCTAATTGATTGCTTGTTCCGTTGCAGTTAAACTTGATGTTTGTTATATTATATCAGTTTAACACTGTTTAAGGCTAATAATAATTTATTCTGTATTATCTTAGTCATAATATTTCTTACTGGGCTAGTTGAGCTCACCCTTTCTTTCACTGTTCTCTTCAGAAAATGAGAATATAGCTGGGACGAGTCGGGGAGCTGAGTGATGGTCCTAGATGGTGCATTAGTAGTCCTCACTATTCTGTGAAATAGTGTGATAATAATTGTAATGAGGACTCCTTTTGAGTTTTTATACTCTCTAGTAGACAATAATTGTATTCAAACTCACAGTTTATGTTGTCGTATTGTACACGACAGTTGTATTATTAAGTTATATTTGAATTCTGTACTATGTATCTGGCGACTCAAGATGGGTGATGTATACCTAATTTTGGGGGCGTCACAGTTAAAACAAAACTAAGTGACTTATCACGTAAGTATTAATAACCAATACCGTGTGTTACTATGCAACCACGCGTATTACTGTACTTTTAACACCTGGTGTTTCAACAGTTAACGGTAAAACTTTCGCCGTTATTTTCATAAAAATATTTTTGTCTCAATCCGACAATAATTTCGTTGTGGGATCCATCAATGATTGTACTGTCGTACGAATATTCCCTGTCAAAAATAATATTCCCCGACCAATCGAATATAATATGACCACTTGCATACTTTACAAAAATTATAAATACTACCCACAACTATAACATTATATCAAATCCACACCATAATATTAAAAAAAATTATTTCGAGAAAATTAAATCTTATTCATAAAATTTGGGGTTTTACGCCATAAGTAAAGAGCCCCAAGCCTTTCGCTGGTGACTTCCAAGTCTTGGAAAACACTGAAGCCAGACTTTCTGTAGGCGATGTCGTGAATAACGATGGCAAGTTGATATGTATCAATGTGACGTGCTATCCAAGTCTTGGATGAGGGTCACAGTTTTGAACGATATTTCTATTGTTAATAAATTTTCTGACGTATTCTTGAAGACTTCTTAGCCTACCCCAGAGCGTGAAATCGAATTTTGTATTGACCACAGTACAAAACCCATTTCTTAAACCCTCAAATATTTCTTCAACTAAAATGAGCGTATCATGCGCCAAAGACGTTGGCTCGAGCTGTTGAAAATTATGATCGTACTATTCAATATCATCGTGGAAGAGCGAACGTGGTACCTGACGTGTTGAGTAGAAGATCGTATGCGTTTACGAGTGCGATGTTGTTAACACAAAGACTCATTTCGTATAACTTACAAATGATGAAGATAGAGTTAAAGACTCTAGGGACCCACATGAAGATAACGAATATACGATTAGAATCGACTTTAATCGATAAAGTTAAAGCCGTGCAAGCTACAGATCCGGAGCTGATGAATACTAAGAAGAAGGTTCAAGAGGGCGTTATTTTAAAAGTAAGAGTTGCTGAAGAGAGGAAATCTCAACCCTCGATTTAATTGGCCCATTTGAAATCCTCGATTAAGTAGGAGCTGTGGCTTATAGACTCGTTTTACCGCCAAGTATGTCGTGTGCTCATAACGTTTTTAACGTATCGATGTTACGACCCGAACTACATTATTAATTTAGAACTGGACGAGATAGCGGATGATTTAACATTTGAGGAGATACGTGTTAAATCTTGGATAAGAAGAACCGTATTCAACACTCAAAGGTTTTACCTCAAGAGTTAGAATATGAAATGAAGTCAAGGTATCCTCACCTCTTCGGCATACCAGGTACGTACGTAAATTTCGAGGGCGAAATTCCATAAGGAGGGGAGATTGTGAGACCCCAGATTTTACGAATAAATATTTAATTTTATCAAAATAAATTTTTTTTTGAATATTATGGTGTGGATTTAATATAATGTTATAGTTGTGGGTAGTATTTATAAATTTTGCAAAGTATGCTAGTTGTTATATAATATTCGTTTGGTCGGAGAATATTCTTTTTGTCGGAGAATATACGTAAGACGGCATAATTATTGGTGGACCCCGCAACGAAATTATTGTCGGATTGAGAAAACGACAAAAATATTTTATGAAAATAACGGCGGAAGTTTTACCGTTAACTGTTGAAACACCCGGTGTTAAAAGTACAGTAATACGCGTGGTTGCATAGTAGCACACGGTATTGGTTATTAATGCTTACGTGATAAGTCACTCAGTTTTGTTTTGTTGGTATTATTATTGTAATAAAACAGAAAAGCTTTTTATATAAAATAAAATACTTTTATAAAGTTATTCGTTTTATTAGGCTAATAGTAAAATCTTTTTAAATAAAACAGAATACTTTTATAAAGTTATCGGTTTTATTAGACAATAATTTAATATATTATATTTTATTATGCATAGTGTTTGCATAGTGCCTGCATAGTTTTTGGATAGTAAAATCTTTTATAAAGTTATTCGTTTTATTAGATTATAAATAAAATATATTATATTTTATTTAAAAGATTTTGCTTTAAATATGGACCGTCAAATTAAAGTAAATCAATTTGGACCGTTCATGAGTTAGTTACTATGCAGTCCATTTTTCTATAAATAGAAGCTCATTCCTTCATTATTTCTTACGAATTCACTGAAACTCTAGACAGAGAAACTTTAGAGAGAATGAAGAAAAGTGTTCTACTACTTCACTACTTCTATATCCAGTACTCTTCTTTCTAATGTAAGGAATATTATTTGTTGTACTCATAAGGGGTATTATTTCTTTTGTATACATGAAGTGAACTTCTGTTATTTCATTATTTATTATTCTATTGGAATAACCTGTATATACGGGCTACTCTATACTTGGTGAAATTCTTTTGTTGTTTCATTCTTTATTATTCTGTTGAAATATCATGTCTGTGCGTTTACACCGGACCTGGTTCCATTATTTATTATTCTTTCGAAATATCATGTCTGTGCGTTTACGCCTTATTATTCTGTCGGAATATTCTGTCTGTGCGTTTTACGCCAGACCTGGTTCCATTCTTTATTATTCTGTTGGAATATCCTGTCTGTGCGTTTTACGCCGGACCTGGTTCCGTTATTTATTATTATGTTGGAATAATCTGTTTATGCAAAGTACATCATGCATGGTGATTTCTGTTGTTATTCTATTCTTTATTATTCTGTTGGAACATTTTGTTGGTGCGAATTTCGCCTGACCTAGTTCCGTTACTTATTATTCTGTTGGAATAACATGTCTGTGTGAAGTACTGCATGCATGGTGATTTCTTTTGTTATTCCATTCTTTATTATACTCAGTTGATTAAAGTTTTGACTTCTATACTCCATGAAATTAGTAGAATATCATTGATATTTGCGCTTCATCCAGTATCTTTTCATAGAAATATTCTTCTGAGCATTCTTGAATTTTACTCTACAAAGCAGTATCATGTTGACAATTTGGACATTATCAGTTCCTAGATAAATTAATTCTTGAACTTATTTTATTGAATTCTTATATCATTGTCATCATCCTCATGCTTATATTATGTTGAAAGTCATCTGTGGCCTGTAGTGCATAGATGGACTTGGTATGATTATGACCAGGGATTATTCGGTATAATCATAACCGTAATATTACAAATGATGTGAAAAAAGTCCTCATTGGCCCGTAGTGCATTGATGGACAGTTTTTGGTATGATTATGGCTATGGATTCTCTTTGGCCGTAGTGCAAAGATGAATTGTTTTATGGCATGATCAGGACAGTTGATAAAAATATGATTATCTTTAGCCGTAGTGCATAGATAATTCGTGGTCGTGATACTAAAGAATATCCTTGGCCGTAGTGCATGGGTGATTCGATGATGTGAATTATTTATTAAGCTGAGTCCCAGCGATAAAAGTGTTAAAAAACCTTTTAAATCATAGAAGATAGTAGATTTTATTCCCTACTTGCCTCTTCTAATTGATTGCTTGTTCTGCTGCAGTTAAACTTGATATTTGTTATATTGTATCAGTTTAACAATGTTTAAGGCTAATGATAATTTATTTTGCATTATCTTAATCATAATATTTCTTACTGGGCTAGTTGAGCTCACCCTTTCTTTCACTGTTCTCTTCAGGAAATGAGAATATAGCTGGGACGAGTCGAAAAATAGAGTGATGGTCCTAGATGGTGCATTAGTAGTCCTCACTATTCTGTGAAATAGTGTGATAATAATTGTAATGATGACTCCTTTTGAGTTTTTATACTCTCTAGTAGACAATAATTATATTCAAACTCACAGTTTATGTTGGCGTATTGTACACGACAGTTGTATTATTAAGTTATATTTGAATTCTGTACCATGTATCTGGCGACTCAAGATGGGTGATGTATACCTATTTTTGGAGGCGTCACAGTTAAAACAAAACTGAGTGACTTATCACGTAAGTATTAATAACCAATACCGTGTGTTACGACATTATGTATCGACTTTTTTTATTGCCAATTACATGAATAACTAATAGTAAAAACTTTTTAATCTGATATGTAATATAGTAGACTAATCTTATAATCATATCTAATTTCATGTATTAATATATGTTGCAATTATAATTAATTTCATAAAAAAATATATAACATTACTCAAAAAATTAAATGAGATTTTTTGTGAGACTGGAAGAGTATTATATAAATGACGCATCACAAGTTCCATATAGATCACCTCTCTAAGAATTTCTTTTAAATTCATTAAAATTTCATGTACATCAGATTTGACGTAGGATTAATCCTCGACTTAAATATAGTCCACGAAAAATTCCACTACAAACTAGATGCCTTTGCTTCGGCGGGTCTTCCACTCTTAGTACTCCATCCGTCCCTTAATATAAGTCGTTTTAGAGTTGTGTACAAGTATTAAGGAAATAATTGTATATCATTAAAAATAATATCAATTGTCTATATTGTCCTTTTATTAGAAAAAGAGATTGTTATTTATTAGGTAAAAAATAGTAAGAGAACCAAAATTATATTTAATAATTGGGATAATATTAGAAACTAAGCAATTAATGCTTACTTAAAATTCTCAAATGACTTATATTATGGAACAAAAATACTTCTATAAAATGACTTATATTAAAGGACGGAGGGAGTACTTCTTAATATTTATCATTTGAGAATTTTAATTAAATATTAATTGCTTAGTTTTTAATATTACCTCAAGTATTAAATATAATTTTGATTCTCTCATTACTTTCTATCCAATAAATAACACTCTTATTCTAATGCAAGAATAATATTGATATTTAAAGTTATTTTTAATTAAAAATTATAGTATTTATTATTTTTCTTAATATATATGTCCACTTCTAAAAAGAAAAATAAATACTCGTCCGTATAAAGAAGGGAGAGAGATTGTGGTTATGCCTAAGGTGCTGCTTGTTTACATCTGATTGTCTCTTAATGGACTGTCTCTTATTCGCTAAGAGGCATGATATTGTTTTTTTGTTTTTTTTTGTTTTTTTGTTACCTCTGAATACCTCTTAATCGGTAAGACATAAAAGAAAATCTTAATAATTAAGAGGTACCTCTTAATGAAATTTTTTTGATACTTTTTTTTATATAAATATATTCAACAATATTATGCACTCATTTTTATTAAATTGAATATTTAAAATTATGAAATAAAATTTTACCCTTTAAAATGGTAAAATAGTGTCATTAAGAGACAACTTACTTTTTAGTTATCAAATAATTTTTTAGATTCAGACCTCATAACCATTCAGATGATCTAATTTATTAAGACCTCATAATCATTCAGATTTTAATTCCCAGATTTATCAAACACAACCTAAGCCTAAATTTCCTCTCCTTTTAAGGTCAGTTTCACAATAAATATGTGGGCTAATGATCTTGACTTATTTTAAATGATTTAACCTTGATTTAAATAAAGTTCACAAAAAATTCCACTACAATCTAGAATCCTTTGCTTTGGCGGGTCATTCACTCTTAGTAGGGGTGAGCATAGTGCGGTTTGGTGCGGTTTGAAGTCTAAACCGTACCCGAAACCACTTAGGTGCGGTTTGAAAAATTCAAAACCGCACACGAAACCGCTTGTGATTGGTGTGGTGCGATTTTAAAGTGTGCGATTTCGGTTCCATAAATCAATTGAAACAACAAAAAAGTTTAAGCCTTCAATAAAATTTAACATATAACTTATATTGAGCAATTAACTTAGTGACATAGTTGGTAATGAGAATAGAATAGTGAGACACGTAAAATAGTTTTAGTTTATAATAAAGGAATGATGCTTTAAAACTAAAACATAACCTATATAAAACAATGGAGACCATATATTTGATAACAAGCAAGAATGTTTATTTAATTCCCCAAAAATTAAAAGTATATACTGGAGATAGAATGAAATTCTATCTTATATATTGCAGGGATGACTTATAAAATATAATCCTAAATATACCTAATTTGAAAAATAATCTATTAGACTATTACTATTATAACATTAACCTTAACTAGTGCATCAAGTGCTCAAACCAACGAATTTGGCCCCTCAGCTATAAGCCCCTCCAATAACGCATCAAACAAATTCGAAATTTTAAAACCCAATTGTTTAATTTTTGACTCTATAACCTCTAACAATCTTATTTCAATTGGTGAAAAAAATGACAATACAAGACTGGAGTTTTCTCTGAGGTGTTCAAGTGAAAAGTAACTTTTGAATTTACTAGAGATAATACATACATACACACACATGGTGCGATTTTGGTTTTATGCGTGCAATTTTGGCTAGTAACCAAATCGGAACCGTAGATTTGGTTATTCAATCCACCCAAAACCGCCACATACGCCGGAACCGTTGGTGCGATTTTATTTGATGCGGTTCGTGAGATTTTTGGTACGGTTTCGGTTCTAATTTGGTTACTTGCTCAGCCCTAACTCTTAGTACTTTTTTTGTTCTATAATATATGACGTTTTAGATGATTTTATTTTTTTTAAATTATTTATCGTTTTATATATAATATAAGGGAATTAACTACAATCTTTCAAAAATTACCCCTCATAGAAAAATGTTAGAAATAAAAGAGTATAAGATGAGTATGATAATTACGAGAATTTAAGGGTATCATAGACAATTGATATTATATTTAATACTATACAATTATTTTTTTAATTCTTATATACAACTCTAAAACGTTACTCCCTCCGTCTCTTAATATAAGTTATTTTATAATTGCACACAAGTATTAAAGAAATAATTATATAGCATTAAATATAATATCAATTATATATATTGTCCTTGTATTGAAAAAAGAGAATGTTATTTATTAGGCAAAATATAGTGAAAGAACCAAAGTTATATTTAAAACTTGGAGTAATATTGAAAACTAAGCAATTAATACTTATTTAAAATTCTCAAACGACTTATATTAAAGAACGGATGGAGTATATTATTGGGTTCTTTACAGAAATATACAATAATTAGAAAGTAATTACACCATTAGTGCATGCACAAAATAATTACAAAAAGAGTGTAATTGGGACTCATATTACAAAAATAGTACGATTCACATTAATAAGAAAACCTAAAATCAAGGAGAAATAATTGCCATAATTAATAATTAATAATTCAAATTCAAATATTTGGGATCTAACAACAAAAATAAATTCAAATTCAAAATAAAAGGAGGGAAAAATAAAAAAAATATCTTCTTCATCCTAATCTTCATCTCCCTCACCGCTCATTATCTTCATCACCGCCTCCTCTCTCTTCCCCTTCATCATCATCCACCGTCGGACCGCCGCAAATCTCCAGAAGTCCTTGGTTGCGCCGCCGTTACATCGCCCTCTCTTCCCTCTTCATCATCCTCCTCTTCCGTCGCAAATATCCGGAAGTACCTAAGTTACTGTAATGATTTTTTTTAACGATTTGGTTACCAACAAAAACTAAAATGGTTATCTTTGTACGAAGGTTTGACTACCAACTGCATCACATTCAAAATAATTTTGTAACCTAATAAAACTGAATTAAATTGATTACCTTTGTCTGAAGGTTTGGCAACCAACTGCATGAATGTTAGACTACCAACTGCATTACATTCAAAATAAAATTGGTAACCTAATAAAACTGAATAGGTTACCTTGGTATGAAAGTTTGGCTACCAACTGCATTACATTCAAAATAAATTGGCAACCCAATAAAACTGAATAGGTAACCTCGGTATGGAGGTTTGGCTACCAACTGCACTATGAGGTGGCGGAGGCGGAGGCGGAGGAGGCAGTCATAATGGAAGCGACAGAGGAGGAGGTGGCGGCGGAAGGCGACAATAATAGTGCCGGCGATCAATCTCTTCGGCAGACACCGGTGAGGTGTCCGGATAGGCCATCGGAAGGGAAAACGCGTCATCGTCGTCGGTCAGGTAGCTCTCTTGGTCATATGACCACCTCTTTTTCGGTCCAACCGGAGGGTCGGCGGAAGGGCAGCGGACGGCGGATGAGGGAGGAGAGAGAAAGCAGAGTTTGTGTAACAATGGAGACTGAGTTTGTATTTCTCAGAGAGAGAAAGGAAGAGGAAGATGACTTTACTTATTAATTACTTAATTTAATAAGTAAATCAATACTAATTACCTAAATTAAGGAATCCTAATTGCATACTAATTTCCTAAATTAAGGAATCCTAATTGCATACTAATTTTCTAAATTAAAGAATCTTAATTGCACTAATATTGTAAATAAATATGAAATTGTATTAATTGTATAAATATTTTATGAGTGCACTATTGTTGTAATTTTTTTCAAAAATGTAATAGAATGTGTAATTCATCCTATATTATTACAGGACGGAGGAAGTATGTGGTTAAACTTAAGGCCCAAGTTTCCTCTCCTTTTAAGGTCAGTTTCACAATAAATATGTGGGCCAAGAAAATTCCACTATAATCTACATGCCTTTGATTTGGCGGGTCTTCCCCTCTTAGTACAGTAAAACCTCTGTAAATTAATACTCGATAAATTAATAATTTCTCTAAAATAATATTTTTTTTCTCAATCCTGACTTGGGCTAATAGGATAAATTAATAATTTCGATAAAATAATAATTTTTAAAAAGACCATTATATAAATATATGGTACCATCAAAATCATAAATTAATAATTCTTTTAAATTACAAATATATTTAGGGTAATCTTGTAAAATATGATTCTATTCTCGTTTGTTTTGTCTTGAAATTCAAATCTATCTTAATTTCATCCTTAATTTTTCTTGAAATTCAAATCTAATTGAATTTCATCCTTAATATATGGTCCCATCAACATAATATTTTTTCTTGAAATTCAAATCTAATTAAATATATATTTTTTTGAAATAAAATGTGAATGTAATTTGAAAAGTGGATACAATGAACATTATTTAATTATTAAAAATAAGTAATATCACTTACAATGAATTCTATTATTACATTAATTTAATAAGTATGATACATTGCATCAAAAAAAGTATGATATAAACATCAATAAAATGCAATAATTTTAATGTAATTAAATTTATATTCACCGAATAGAAAAACATTCTCTAAATTAAAAAAAAATTCTAGTTCCAACAATATTAATTTATAAAGGTTCTACTGTATGTGTGGTTAAGCTAAATCTCCTCTCCTTTTAAGGTCACTTTCACAATAAATATATGGTCCAGTGATCTTGACTGGTTCTAAATGAAAGATTAATATTGCACGTAAAAAAACATGGAATTACAACACTAAACTCAAAAGTGAAAATTGAAGTTGGTAAAACTGACTTGATCAAAGATCAACAATATCGAATTTTAATTAGTAGATAGTCTGGTATATTAGTTTTCCTAATTTTTATAGTGAACCGTCATTTAACATGTTTTAAAAAGAGAAAGTAGACTTTTATTTTTTCCAACATACTTTCTCCATATATAAATGAGAGCCCTAATATTTTTTGGTTGTCTTATTTTTTTCTCTCTCCGTTCCAAAGAAAGCTCTCGATTATAAAATTGTAAACTTTAAAGATATATATTTTTCCACTTTCTAAATATAATAAATGTTTAGTTTAATATATAGTTGTAACATGGTAATGAAATTGTGTTGTTATAACTTATACCTGAGAATATTATGTTATTTTATATTATCATCAATAAACAATGACTCTTTTTGTTGTTGATTTTTTTACAGAACACTTTTTGTGTAATGAAGGGATTACTAAGGTTTGTAAACACTCTTAGATAAAATATTTTTTGAACAAATTTTCTTCAGAACTAGAAAATTTAAAGTATTTTTTACAAATCTTTGCTATTGATCGTGAATGAGAAAACAGGGATTGCAAATTCGATCACTCACTCACACCATATACCTCTTTGATTAAATTTCATTAGGCTTTGATGTACTTAGGACTAAGAAGAACATTGTTGACGACTAATGTTATTGTAAATAGCCATAACTATTTATAAATGTCACATTTACCAATCCAAATCCTATACTCAAAGTCACAAATCAACAACATAAACAAATTGTTGTTATCTATTAGTAAAACTTAACAGAACAATATCATGAGTTATTCAAGTACTAAGGTAAACCAAAAATAACAAAGGCAGTGGCTCACCTGATGCAATATATCCAAATTAATGTGTCATGGTTTTCACAAAGCTCTCCCAATTACTTTAATCAGATATGCAGTCAGGGGCGGAGTCAGAAATAAAATTAGTGGGATCAAATTACTAAATTATACTCCCAAAAAATCTATTACATCATATATATATATATATATATATATATATATATATATATATAAATTCAGTGGGGTCCAATTATTAAATTACACCCACAAAAAATGTATTACATCATGCATAACAAAAAAAAATCAGTGGGGTCAATTGACCCCACAGTCATACACTTGGCTTCACCACTGTATGCAATCCGTTATTGGTGAAATCTGATACAACTTTAATTCAAATATGATTCCAAAATTTCTAAAAGCTGATTGAGTTTGTTTCTAAAGTAAGGGGCTGCTATGAATAACTATACAAGGTCGGGGCAACGCCCCGACCCAAAAGTTTGGGGGAAGTTTTGTACTTTCATGGTGAATTCAGGTTCTTGTATTGCAATATATAAAACAACTGTGTGCGTAATAAGGTGTACATTTGTGCTAAAAATATAAGCTCCCCTTCAAAATATAAGAGACTTACATATCAATTTGCTCTTATATATTGGAAGGGTGTAACGCCCCCAAATCCGGCTCCCTCAAACCTTGGGTCTGGTGCGTCATGATACAACTTTCATCTTAATAGTTATAACATTTATTCATAAATTAATGAATACAACCTCGTTTTTATACCAATTAATACATTAGTTCATTATATTCAAGAAATTGTAACCTTTACAATCTGTTATTACATTTGTAAATCATTTTGATATGATATTCACCTCAATTTATAAACAATATATTTCCCTTTGATACATTGATTATGAGTATGCTCACAATCCAAATTTAACTATTCTTCTATACAATATTCTTTGACTACACAATTACAATATATAGTAGTAACCACTACTAGAAAAATAAGAATACGTGACGGAATTTTGTGATAGTTTTTAAAAATAATCACAAAAGATAGTAATTTGTGATGAACTTTTTAAGCAATCACAAAATAATAGTATATATGATGGCTCTTAGTGATGACTAATCTTGCCATCAATATATTATAATTGTGACGGTCATGTCAATCACACTAATTTTTTCACGCAAAATAAATTTTCTTTTTGTGACGCACTAAGTCATCACTTATAGATATACCCTTTTCGTGATTGCACTTAAGCTATCACTAATATTTTAATATAAGAAATAATCAAAACAATATTTTATGACGGTCGTGACAATCATTAAAAAAGATAAATTTTTGTGACGACTTTTATTTGCAATTACAAAAAGAAGGTATTTTGTGATGGAATTTTCAAGCCATCACAAAACAATAAAATATATGATGGCTCTTAGTGATGACTAATTTTACCATCATTATAGAGTATTTGTGACTACCATTGCAATCACCAAATCTTATGTGGAAGTAATTTTGTTTAGTAAGTCAACTCACATATGTTTTATTTTATATTTTGTTTTAAAATTATAATCATGATCTGGACTTTGGTGTAGTGGTAATACTCGTTATTTAGTTTGTAAATGGGAGAGGGTTCGAATCCTACAAGTATCATTTGATACAATAATTATAGATACAATTAATACAGTGAAATAAATTATACGTAAATAGAGATTCACATTCTTATATTTGATCCCTAAAGTTATTTTTGTGATGACTTTGACAATCACAATAGATTACGTGTTAATGTGATTGAATTAATCATCACAAAAGCACTAAGCGTTTGCGTGATTGCCAAAACCATAACCTAAAATCTTTCATGATGGGCGTATACAAGACGGCCATTGTGATGCTTAAAGCCATCACGTAAACCTTTCGTGATGGTTTTCCTACTTTTTGTGATGGATTTTGGCCATCACAAATGACCATTTTTTTAGTAGTGAACATTCATCTAGCATAGTTAGAAACTATGCAATCAAGTTTTCTGGCATTTAACACTATCGAGTAAGACTACTTCAAAGAGATTACACTAACATATTAGTTTATCTCTAACGCACAAACATCTTCAATCATTATCCCTTCTATTCCTTTGTCTATCTAAAATCCTTCGGTCCGCTTTGGTTTAGCTGAAAACAATTATTTATAATAAGGGTGAGCAACTACGTTGCCCAGCAAGTTTAACAGTTATCTCATAACACATAATTCTCATTTTAACATGCTTTGTAAGACCCCAACTTTTTATAAATAAAATTGAATTTCTTCTAATTATTATTTTGAATAATACGGTGTTAAATTAATATAATGCTTTGGTTATGGGTGAAATGTGCAAATTTTGCAAAATCAATAAGTGGTTATAAAATATTCATTATTGTCGGGGAATATTCGTTTGATCGTGGAATATTCTTGTTGTCGGGGAATATTCGTACGACGGCGCAACCATTTGTGGGCCCCATAACGAAAAACGGTCGGATGAAGAAAACGATAAGTTTGAGTTTTTATAAATAACGGCGTAGTTGTTACCGTTAACACTGTTGGAATACCTGGTGGTTAAAATACAGTAATACGCGTGGTTGCATAGTAGCAGACTGTATTTCACAATATTTTTGGATTATTGATTTTTACGTAAGAAGACACTACTCAATAATTGTTACTGTAATTACTGTTCAATATTTTATTTAATTGATTCAATAATTGCTACGTTGATATTTTATATTATTGTTATTTCAATAATTGTCACTACACAGTATTTCTCATTATCAGATCAATAATTCATATTATTTGAATAATATTATTGGATAGCATTATTGACAATGTCTAAGGAAGTTCTGTCTAGGTGCGCGTCAGTAAGGAGAAATTCTTATCGGAAAGCCCACTCTTTCCTGGAAACGACATGGTCGTCATATTGAGATTCTGTAATATAATTTGTGAATAATTAATTATTAATTTATATGATAAGAAAATATTTATTTTAAGTGGATATAAATGAATGAATTAATGCTGAGGTATTTTATCAATATTTTGTCAGAATGGGGGTGTTTTATCAGTATTTTGTCAGAATGGAGGTATTAAAAATCATCCGTATATGAATTTCGGATATTTTCTGTTTAGAATTTGGAAAAACTTTCTTCTACAAAGTTGTAGAGAGTTAAATTTTCTATGGAATAGACATGAGATTCTAATTTTTCTGATAAAAGAGCTATTATTATGAATTATTGAAGTTTTGAAAATAAATATTTTTATTAAAAATATGGTGGGCCCCACTTTTGGTTGGTGTGAAATTGGCTGATTTTGGTGGGCCCCAATGTGGTGTGCTGAAATGTGATCAATTGTGGCGTGCGTGAAAAAATTGGATAAAATATTATTTTATTAAATTTTACTCTGCTTTGGCGTTCTGCCATTTTTCTATAAATAGGGTGCTTAGTTACAATTGAAAATCACACCAGAATCTGAAGTTTTCTCTCTCTATAATATCAAGCATATTTTGTGAGTATTTAGATACTTTGAGAGTTGCTAATCAGTGCAAGTTTTCTTCAGCGTTATATCCGATATTCTAGTCAGAAGTTGTGACGATTTTATTATTTGAGTTGTGATTCTGGGGACAGAATCCTTGTAAGGGGGGAAGGATGTAACAATCCAAGATTTTATTATTTGTAATTTAAAATATTTATTAAATGAAATAAATATTTTATTGATGTAATTGTTGTTAGTAAATATTTATGAATTAAATATTCTAAATTAATTTAATTTAGAGAGTTGTAAGATAACATGAGATGTTATATTATTGCTTTAATTTAATGATTAAAATGGTATGTGAATTAATTAAGTAAAATTAGAATTTTCATTATAATTTTATGATAATTGTTTAAGTAGAAAATTAATTTAAAATATATAATGTTTAATTAATTTATTGGATTAATGTTGGATATGGGATCCAAATAAATAATACGAGATTATAAAGTATAGTGTAATGATTTATTAAAATAAATTAAATGAATTTACCCAAACAAGGCTTAAAATATTAAGTCTTTATTTTAAAGAGGCTTGCCAAACAAAGTCTTATGATTTCTAAATTTTGAATTTTAATTATAATAAATAAAATAAATATAATAAATCAAAATAATATATCTAATATTTTATAACTGATATGTAATTATAATAATAATAATAATAATAATAATAATAATAATAATAATAATAATAATAATAATAATAATACGACAGTTACATATGTTTTGGGAGCGCCTGTTTTATTTTACGTATAATGTAGTTAGTCTGTATTGATACTAATAAGAGAATTACAGAGAGAATAGAGAGAGATTGAGAGAAAGTCTGAGAGTTCCAAGATAATTTCTGGGTTTTTGGCAAGGATTGTTCAAGCAATTGAAGGAATTATTCATAACCTTAATGTTATATATTTATATATATGTATATATATGAGTTTTACGGCATAAACCTTCAAGTTCTGTGAATTCATCTTTTTGAATTGTTGATATTCAACTGATAATTTGTGAATATACGTGTTTATGATGCTAGAGTTTATGTTTAGATAAAGAATTATATGCTAATTACGTTTAAAAAGAAGGAAAACTGTTTACAGTATATGTTTTTACATATGGCTTATGAAAGTACCAAATTTGGTGGTTAATTTGTATGTTAATCAGTGAATTGAGTCTTGAATATGTTAATTCAGTAAGAAACGAAGAGAACGTAGTTTGAATGAAGTAATTTGGTGTAGATTGTGATCACAGTGTTAATTTCTATGAAGGATGTCAAAAATGGAGTTTTTGTATGAAAACATGAAATTTAAGGGTTTAAATTTGTTAAAGTTGTTGTTTAATTGTTCTACGTGGTTGAATATGTGAGGAATCATGTTTGTGTTAGTTCTGTACCAATTACATACGTTAAATTTACTGTTTTGTGGGTGAAATTCGTGTTAGTTGGGCTAAAAACGGAACACTATTAAGCTACGTATTGTTTCTGTCTGTGCACCAGCGCAGCTGCGCTGGTGTCAAGGCCAGAAACGGCGCAGCGTCCCAAGCCTGGTATGGCGCAGCGCCATACCCTGATCTGAGGCAGTGGTGTCTGCTACTTTTGCAGACTTTGGACTTCATTGTAACATAGTCTAGTGATGTGTTAATGTGTAAAACATGTAGAGAAGAGGTTAAAACAGAATCATGTCATGTGGTTAGTAATTCTAAAGTTATAAGAAATTAGTAAGCTATGAAAATGACATGTTGTGAGTTATTGAACACGTGAATTAGTAAGTAAGTGTTTAAATCGAATACTGAGATTTTTGAAGTGTCTGTGGAGTGAATGGAACTTGTACTAAAGTAACAAGTTTAACTATGAGTGAGTTTTAATTTGGAAGTGGATGTTAGTATATCTAATAGATAACGTGATTCTAATAAAATGTGCAGGTGAACGTGAGTTGTAATTTATAGCTTACGCACGAGGTAAGTTTCTAAACCCTACCTCTTTATATTGAGCAAGTTCCTTACTCTAAACTTTTATTGAGCAAGCTTTGTTCCTAAATTTTATTTGAGCAAGCTATAACTTTAACTTTATTTGGACAAGTTTTGAATTCCAATAGTTATTGATTTATTCTAACTTGTTTATTGTTAGACAAGTTTTCTTTAATTTCATTCTTGTATTGTGAATGCAATTTCTTGAATTCCAATTCCTAATGTCGAATTGTCTTATTTCAATTACTTTGCACAAGTTATTATCATATTGAGCAAGTTTTACTTTCAGCTTGCTATTAGTTAATACATGTTCAATAATTCTATATCTTATTTAATAAGATCATAGCCTTAGCTTAATATTGTTCAAGCAAGGTTGATTGTTTCACTCAATGCTTATACTTTGATTATCTCTACGCATGCCTATTATTCTTAACATTTTTACCTTAAACTGTTATTAATCACTCGTAGTCTTGTTAAGTCTTGTTGATTCAACTAATCCCTTAGTTGATGATTGTGAAACCCTAAATTTCCCTTGAAAGCTTATCTAAACCAAACTTTCTTTGGTGCGGACTTGTACTCTAAAACTGAGAAGAACAACCCTATTATAGGGGTACGCGATGCGTTTAGATGTTTGTGCACAATACATGGTACGAAGGGCTGATCCCCCTAAGTATGTGAAGTCCCTACAGTATAACTGTTTAGGTAAAAGTTGAAAGATTACTTGTAACCGTGGACATAGTTCGTGGTCTTATGACCCTCAGATACATTCATATTTTGATTTAAGTTTTTGGTTATCATTGATAGAGTACTATTCAATTTTGATGAGCATATTCACGTCATATATTATTTTCTTGTTGATTCATTGCTATATCTAGTGAGCATTTGTTTTGCTCACTCTTGCATATATATACACTTATTGCAGCTAAGGTTGAGAAGGTCGATGAACCTACGACTAGCAAAGGAAAGGGAAAAATGTGCAAGTGATGAAGACTTGTAATTTCATCTATTGTCATGATGATAGACTTTATATTTAATGATGTGATGTAATTATTTTTTTTCCACACTTAATTGATGTTTAAGGTTAGACAACTTGGGAAGACTTTTTGATTAATGATGTAACCCCTTTAAAGGGAGGATTTCTGATTTAATTTTTATTATATTTGGGTAGTTAGATATGAATGAATGGAAAGTGAACACCAAATCTTGTGGGAATGAAGTACCTGGATTTGGGGGTGTCACAAGTTGGTATCAAAGCTTTAGGTTATGAACCTTAGGTGGGGAAAAAGCCTTGGGAAGTAACCTTTAAAAAGATAGTGGTGATAAACTCTTATCGAGTTTTAAGAAAGAAGTAATAAAACACTTATGTGCTTATGTGGTTGTAACTTATGTGCTCGTGAGTGTCGAGTAGTAATGGCTAGTAATTGAAACTTAAAATTTTGTTGTCAGGATGGCTAATGTAGAAGAATTCAGTCAGGCTAGGGAGGAAGGATCCCAGATGCCTAGAGAGGAGGAGCCTCGAGATATTGAGGTGGTTTGGGAACAACTACTGCCACGGAAAACATCTCCGATGGTCACAGTGGTTGAGCATGAGGGTTCACCTGATGAGGATGATGAGATAGAGACGGACGAGGAGGACCCCGTTGAGCTACTACAGTCGAATGAGGATGAGGAGGATGAGATTCCATTAAACTCTATCGCTGCCCGTATGTGCGACGAAGTATACGACCGCAATGTGGAACTTCAGGATACCGTCGAGGAGTTAGAAGAGATAGTAGCTGAACAGTAGATCGCAATGGCGCAGGAGGACAACGAGATCCAGGATCGAGATGAACGTCTGAATAATGTCGAAGGGAAGCTGATCCACACCGAAGGAGAGAATGAACAAATGACAGAGGAGATTGCAGAACTAAAGAACAAGTTGAAAGAAGAATCTACTAAGAGGGAAAGAGCCGAAGACGCTTATAAAGAAGCTTTTCAACGAGCCAGGGTAGCAGAGAGAGAGGTACAAGTAACGAAGATCAAGATGGAAGACATGAATAGTGTTTTCAACACCGTGATCAATCGAGCTCAAGATCTGGTCATGTGTTATCCTATTCAGTTCGAGACGCTGCCATCGTACATATTAGATCGCCGAACAATGTTTCGTATTATGGAGGAGGAGCGTCGTAAGGCTATGCAGCGTTTTAGTAGGTCGTCATAAATGTAATTACTATGTGATTAATGAGTAAATAAGATGTAAATCCTGGGTATTATATAACCAATGGGATATGATGATGATGAAGTTATCTTGAAACTTTTGTAGTTCAGGAAAGTAATGTAGATAGCAGGGATGCTATCATGGTTGTGTTTTTTTAAAAGATGATGAATAAATAAAAGTTACTATTTATTCAATATATTGTGTGTTATGTGGTAATTTTTGTGATGTGCAAGTTGATTATATAATACCTAAAAGATTAAATAGAATCTAATGAGTATATTTTAACAGAAAATGCCTCCAAGACATCAACCACGACAAAGGACCCCTGAGAATAACAACAATGCTGAGGCTAATCCAGTTCAGCAATTAGTAACGCTACTAACGGGAGCATTGCAGAATCAACCGCAGAATCAAGCTGTGACATTTAAGGACTTCAAGGCAGTTGGGTCACCAGAATTTCGTAGGTCCATGAATCCGATTAGGCACAGACCTAGATCATGGAGATAGAGAAAGTTTTCAATGTTGCTAGGGTAGGGGATAATCAGAAGACTATTTTTGCAACATTTATGTTGAAAGCAGAGGCTAGTTATTGGTGGTAAGCCAATAAAACTCGAGGAGGTCAAGGGGTAATGACTTGGGATAGGTTTAAGGAGATATTCTTTGAGATTTATTTCCCAGAGAGTTCGAAAAATCAAATGGAGGTGCAGTTTTTAAAACTGAAATAGGGATCAATGACGGTGTCGGAGTATGCCGCGAAATTCAACGAGTTAATTAGCGAGGTTTGCGTCATATCAAGTTAGCATGGATGAGCGCAAAGCTAGGAGGTTTGAGCAGGGACTGAAACCCTGGTTGTACAGTAGGGTCTCCATGTTTCAGCTAAAGACATTGACAGCAGTCTTGGAGAAGGCAATTCTCGCTGAGGGTGGAGGCGAAGCTATAACAAAGAAACAACCAAGAGCAGAGAAAGAAGAAAAGTGAGGGCGAAGCCAAGAATGGTGGTGCTAGCGGTGGAAATTGAAACAATAACTTGAAGAGGAAGTGGAATACAAATGTGGGAGCTGGAAATCAGCAGGATAACCAGCAGAAGAAGAAGGTTGACGCATGTGCTACATGCGGGAGGTTTCACACGGGTATGTGTAAGACCCCAACTTTTATAAATAAAGATGAATTTTCTATAGATATCATTTTTGAATATTATGGAGTTAATTTGATATAATGTTATAGTTGTGGGTAATATTTATAAATTTTGCAAAGTACGCAAGTTGTTATATAATATTCGATTGGTCGGGGAATATTCGTTTTAACAGGGAATATTCGTACAACGACACAATCATTGGTGGACTCCACAACAGAATTATTGTCGGATTGAGAAAACGACAAAAATATTTTATTAAAAATAACGACGGAAGTTTTACCATTGTTACTGTTGAACTACTCGGTAGTAAAAGTACAGTAATACGTGTGGTTGCATAGTAGCACACGGTATTGATTATTAATGCTTATGTGAGAAGCCACTCAGTTTGATTCCATTATTGTCAGTTAATAATATGAATTATTTAGCGATAATGACGTTCTGTTTTATTCGTAATAAAATAGAAATATCTTTTTATATAAAACAGAATACTTTATTAAAGTTATTCTATAAATAGAATATATTATATTTTATTTAAAAGATTTTTCTTTAAATATGGACCGTCAGATTAAAGTAATCAATCTGGATCGTTCATGGATTAGTTACTATGCATTCTATTTTTCTATAAATAGCAGCTCATTCCTTCATTATTTCTTACGAATTCACTGAACTCTAGAGAGAGAAACTATAGAGAGAAACTATAGAGAGAGGGAAGAAGAGTATTCTGCTACTTAACTACTTCCTTACTTCAGCTCTTCTTTAAAACGGTAAGGGTGTTATTCTTTCTTATTCATGAAGAGAACTGTTGTTATTCTATTTTTTATTATTCTGTTGGAATACCCTGTATACGCGGTCTACCCTATACTTGGTGATATTCTTCTATTATTCTGTTGGAACATCCTGTCTGTGTGTTTTACACCGGACCTGGTTCCGTTTTTATTATTATTCTGTTGGAACATCCTGTCTGTGTGTTTTACACCGGACCTGGTTCTATCTTGTTATTATTCTGTTGGAACATCCTGTCTGTGTGTTTTACACCGGACCTGGTTCCATTATTTATTATTTTGTCGGAATATCCTGTCTGTGCGTTTACGCCGGACCTGGTTCCATTATTTATTATTCTATCGGAATATCCTGTCTGTGCGTTTACGCCGGACCTGGTTCCATTATTTATTATTCTGTTGGAATAACCTGTCTGTGCGGTCTATCGCATGCATGGTGATTTCTTTTGTTATTTCATTCTTTATTATACTCAGTTGGTTAAGTTTTGACTTCTATACTCCATGAAATTTGTGAAATATCCTTGATAATTGCGTTTCATCCAGTATCTTTTCATGAAAATATTCTTCTAAGCGTTCTAGAATTTTACTCCATAAAGCAGTATCATGTTGACAATTTGGACGTTGTTAATTCTTGGATAAATTAATTTTTGAACTTGTTTTATTGAATTCTTATATCATTTTCATCATCCTCCTGTTTACAAAATGTTGAAAGTCATCTGTGGCCTGTAGTGCATAGATGGACTTGGTATGATTATGACCAGGGATTATTCGGTATAATCATGACCGTAATGTTACGAATGATGTGGTAAATGTCCTCATTGGCCCGTAGTGCATTGATGGACAGTTGTTGGCATGATCATGACCATTAATGAATACACGAATATCCTTGGCCGTAGTGCAGGGGTGATTCGATGATGTGGATTATTTTATTAAGCTGAGTCCCAGCGATAACAGTGTTGGAAAACCTTTTAAATCATAAAAGATAGTAGAGTTTATTTTCTACTTGACTCTTTTAATGGATTGCTTGTTCCGCTACAGTTAAACTTGATGTCTATTATATTTTATCAGTTTAACATTGTTGAAGGCTAATGATAATTTATTCTGCATTATTTTAGTCATAATATTTCTTACTGGGCTAGTTGAGCTCACCCTTTCTTTCACTGTTCTCTTCAGGAAATGAGAACGTAGCTGGGGCAAGTCGGGGAACGGAGTGATGGTTCGAATGATAGTATTAGTTAGTAGTCCTCACTATTCTATGTAATAGTGTGTTAATAAATGTAATGAGGACTCCTTTTGAGTATGAATACTCTCTAGAAGATAATATTTGTATTCAAACTCACAGTTTATGTTTTGTCGTATTGTACACGATAGTTGTATTAGTAAGTTGTATTTGTATTTTGTACTATATATCTGACGACCCAAGATGGGTGATGTATACCTAATTTTGGGGGCGTCACAGTTGGTATCAGAGCTTAGGGATATGATCCCTGGCTAAGATGTGAGAATAGAACTAGGAGGGGAGAGACGGGGAATTCCTTCGCTAGTATGTCCTACCTAAGTTTATTTGCATGGTATTTAATTGGTCGGTCATAATATAAGGATAATATATGACATATCAATTAACTTTTATTTTGTGGCAGTATCTGATAATGGCATCTGAGAATGTTGAGAATAGCAATGGAGCACAGGCGATTATTGATTCACCACATATCAATAATCAGGATAATGTTCATCAGGAAGGTGACAATCCTCATGCAAACAACAACACTGACCAGATGATGAATGATGGAGTGTTCAGAGGTTTTATGCAATTCATGCAACAACAGGTGAAAGCGGCTCCTGTCCACAACGTAGGTGGAAATACTGGAAACTCTCAGGTGGTCACCGCTAAACAGTTCAAGGAGCTGGGACCACCAGAGTTTAAGGGAGAGCCAAAACCGCTTATAGCGGAAACATGGATAAAGCAGATTACCAAGATATTTGATGTCTTAGGATGCTCCGAGGAGCAAAAGGTTCCCTTTGCCTCCTTTATGTTGCGAGGAGAGGCAGATTACTGGTGGGAATCGATTAAGCGTACTCAACCTGCCGCACTAAAGATGTCTTGGGAGAAGTTCCAAGAGCTGTTCAACGACAAATACTTTCCTGAAAGTATTCGTCACATGAAGGAGGTGGAATTTATCAAGTTGGAGCAAAACAACATGACCGTGTCGCAGTACGAAGCCAAGTTTGCTGAGTTGTCCCGGTTTGCGTCCCACTTGGTGGATAATGAAGAGCGAATGACGCGAATGTTTTTGCGAGGTTTGAAACCTGAGATACGTCAACATCTTATTTCTCATAAACTGTGTTTGTATTCAGATGTTGTGAATAGGGCTCAGTTAGTGGAGCGCGATAACGAGTCAACGCAACCAAAAGAGAGCAGTCGACAAAATGATAATACCAGTGAGAGCGGTCATCGAAGCGGTGACAACAAGCGTGGAGGGAATCAACAGGCCAGAAATGGTTACCACTTCGGTGGTAATCAGGGCCAAAATAATAAGAATGGTCATTTCAAGAAGAGGAGAGTCAACAATGATGGAAAGACGTCAGCACCAGCACCCGTTGTTAAGGAAGGAGAACGACTACCTATCATATGTTTCAAATGCGGAGGGGAGGGGCACATCAGTCCAAACTGCGCGATGCCGTCTAAAGCATGTTAAAATTATGGAAGAGAAGGTCATTTAGCTCGATTTTGTCGTTTACCAAAAATAAGTTCAGCCAAGATGGAGACACCAAAGGCCGTCCCAGAAAACTCAAAACCGGTAGTGCAAGGGAGAGCGTTTATTGTGACCTCCCAGAATGCAAGGAACCCGAATGAGGTCATCACGGGTAAGCTTATCATAAACTCTAACGAAGTCTATACTTTATTTGATACCGGTTCTACCCATTCTTTTATTTCTCCTACTTGCGCTCATCGATTAAATTTGATTCCGGAGAAATTAGACTTTGACTTATCTGTTGAAACTCCATTGGGAGAAACCTTCATTACATCTACGGTTTATAAGTCTTGTTTGGTTCAAGTTGGTACCCACACATTACCTGTCAATCTTATTTCATTAAAAATACTTGCATTTGACGTGATTCTAGGGATTGATTGGTTAACTACTCATCATGCAAAAATTGATTGTTTTCGTAAGGTTGTTAGCTTTCATATTCCTAATCGACCTATTATGCGAATTCAAGCAACCAAACCATTAAAATCAATCGCTATCATCTCAAGCCATAAAGCTATTCGTTTATTGAAAAACGGATGTCAAGCTTTCTTAGCTCATGTCACGGATCTAAACAAAAATACGTCAGTTTTGAATTATATTTCTATTGTTAATAAATTCCCTGACGTATTCCCTGAAGAACTTCCTGACCTACCCCCAGAGCGTGAAATTAAATTTTGTATCGACCTTGAACCCGGTACAAAACCCATTTCCAAAGCCCCATATCGAATGGCTCCTATTGAACTTCAGGAGTTAAAGATCCAACTGCAGAAATTGTTAGACATTGGCTTTATTTGTCCTAGTACTTCTCCTTGGGGTGCTCCTGTTCTATTCGTGAAGAAGAAAGATGGAAGTATGCGACTTTGTATTGATTATCGGGAGTTGAATCATGTCACCATCAAAAATAGGTACCCATTGCCACGTATTGATGACCTGTTTGACCAGTTGCAAGGAGCACAGTTCTTTTCAAAGATCGATCTTCGTTCTGGATATCATCAGCTGAAGGTTAGAACTGAGGATATTCCAAAGACGGCTTTTAGAACTCGGTACGGGCATTATGAATTCCTAGTCATGTCCTTTGGATTGACTAATGCTCCTGCTGCCTTCATGGATATGATGAACCGGGTATTTAAGGAATATTTGGATCACTTTGTGGTCGTCTTTATTGATGACATCCTTATTTATTCCAAAAGCCGTGAAGATCATGAGCAACACTTGAGGCTGGTACTCCAAAAGCTTCGTGAATACAAGCTTTATGCCAAGTTGAAGAAATGCGAGTTCTGGCTAGAGAATGTAGCATTCCTTGGGCACGTAGTATCAAGTCGTGGAATATCGGTTGACCTGGCAAAGATTGAAGCTATTCAAAGCTGGGAGCAACCTAAATCAGTGACCGAAGTACGTAGCTTTCTTGGTTTAACTGGTTATTATCGGAGATTCGTGGAAGGATTTTCTCGAATCGCTACTCCATTAACTCAGCTGACTCGGAAAGATACAAAGTTCGGTTGGAGCAAAGAATGTGAGCAGAGTTTTCAAGAGCTCAAGAGGAGACTCATTTCAGCACCTGTTCTAACAATACCATCTGGCTCGGAGGGATTTGTCATCTACAGTGATGCTTCGAGCAAAGGGTTGGGATGCGTTCTCATACAACATGGAAAAGTCATAGCCTATGCATCAAGACAACTCAAGGAATATGAGAAAAATTATCCTACTCATGATCTAGAGTTGGCAGCTGTTGTCTTTGCACTTAAAATTTGGAGGCATTACTTGTATGGGGAGAAGGTGGAGATCTTTACGGATCATAAAAGCCTTAAATATTTCTTCACTCAAAAGGAACTCAACATGCGACAACGACGTTGGCTTGAACTGTTGAAAGATTATGATCATACCATTCAATACCATCCTGGAAAAGCGAACGTCGCAGCTGACGCATTGAGTAGAAGATCATATGCGGGTACAAGTGCAATATTAACAACGCAAAGGCCCATTTTGTGTGACTTGCAAAGGATGGAGATAGAGTTAAAGACTCCATGGACCCATGTGATGATGTCGAATATATGAGTAGAACAAACTTTAATCGATAAGGTTAAAGCTGCTCAAGCTACAAACCTGGAGCTGATGCGTATGAGGAAGAAAGTGCAAGAAGGTGCTATGCCGGAAGCAAGAATCGATGAAGAAGGAATACTTCGAGTCAACTCCAGACTTTGTGTTCCTAACAACCCTGATTTAAAGTATGAAATCATGATGGAGGCGCACAGCACACCGTTTGTAATCCATCCTGGAAGTACCAAAATGTATCATGATCTTCGTCATACATTTTGGTGGAGCAATATGAAGAGAGAGATAGCGTTGTTTATCTCAAGGTGTCTAACTTGTCAACGAGTCAAAGCGGAGCATCAAGTACCAAAAGGTCCATAGTTTTTGATCGAGACCCAAGATTCACTTCACGATTTTGGGTTAGTTTACAAAAAGATATGGGCACGAATTTACGATTTAGTTCGGCATATCATCCTCAGACGGACGGACAATCAGAGAGGACTATTCAAACTCTAGAAGATTTATTAAGACTTTGTGTCTTTGACTTCAAGGGAAGTTGGAACAAGTTCTTACCATTGGTGGAGTTTTTCTACAACAACAGTTATCAAGCAAGTATTGGCATGGCTCCATTCGAAGCATTGTATGGAAGAAAATGTCGTTCTCCAGTATGCTGGGATGAGATGGGTGAAGCAACGTTGTTGGGACCGGAGTTGGTACGTATGACTACAGAAAAGATTCAAACGATCCGACAACGTATAAAAACCTCACAAGATCGACAAAAGAGTTATGCTGATCTTCATCGAAAGGACGTGGAATTTGATGTAGGAGATCATGTGTTCTTACGTGTTGCTCCATGGAAAGGAGTTACGAGATTTGGAAAGAGAGGAAAGCTCAATCCTCGATTCATCGGTCCATTTTTAATCCTCGATCGAGTAGGAACTGTGGCTTATAGACTCGCTTTACCGCCAAGTATGTCTCGTGTTCATAACGTTTTTCACATATCTATGTTACGCAAATATGTGGAAGACCCGAACCACATTATTGAGTTAGAACCGGACGAAATAGCGGAGGATTTGACGTATGAAGAAGTTCCTGTTCAAATTTTGGATAAGAAGGAACATATTCTACGCTCCAAGGTTATACCTCAAGTCAAAGTTTTGTGAAAAAACCACGATGTTGAGGAAATGACCTGGGAGTTAGAATCTGAAATGAAATCAAGGTATCCTTACCTCTTCGACATACCAAGTACGTACCCTAATTTCGAGGGCGAAATTTTATAAGAAGGGGAGGTTGTAAGACCCCAACTTTTATAAATAAAGATGAATTTTCTATAGATATCATTTTTGAATATTATGGAGTTAATTTGATATAATGTTATAGTTGTGAGTAATATTTATAAATTTTACAAAGTACGCAAGTTGTTATATAATATTCGATTGGTCGGGGAATATTCGTTTTAACAGGGAATATTCGTACAATGACACAATCATTGGTGGACCCCACAACAGAATTATTGTCGGATTGAGAAAACGACAAAAATATTTTATTAAAAATAACGGCGGAAGTTTTACCATTGTTACTGTTGAACAACTCGGTAGTAAAAGTACAGTAATACGTGTGGTTGCATAGTAGCACACGGTATTGATTATTAATGCTTATGTGAGAAGCCACTCAGTTTGATTCCATTATTGTCAGTTAATAATATGAATTATTTAGCGATAATGACGTTCTGTTTTATTCGTAATAAAACAGAAACATCTTTTTATATAAAATAGAATACTTTATTAAAATTATTCTATAAATAGAATATATTATATTTTATTTAAAAAAAATTTCTTTAAATATGGACCGTCAGATTAAAGTAATCAATCTGGACCGTTCATGGATTAGTTACTATGCATTCTATTTTTCTATAAATAGCAGCTCATTCCTTCATTATTTCTTACAAATTCACTGAACTCTAAAGAGAGAAACTATTGAGAGAAACTATAGAGAGAGGGAAGAAGAGTATTCTGCTACTTAACTACTTCCTTACTTCAGCTCTTCTTTAAAACGGTAAGGGGTGTTATTCTTTCTTATTCATAAAGAGAACTGTTGTTATTCCATTTCTTATTATTCTGTTGGAATAACCTGTATACGCGGTCTACCCTATACTTGGTGACATTCTTCTATTATTCTGTTGGAACATCCTGTCTGTGTGTTTTACACCGGACCTGGTTCCGTTTTTATTATTATTCTGTTGGAGCATCCTGTCTGTGTGTTTTACACCGGACCTGGTTCTGTCTTGTTATTATTCTGTTGGAACATTCTGTCTGTGTGTTTTACACCGGACCTGGTTCCATTATTTATTATTCTGTCGGAATATCCTGTCTGTGCGTTTACGCCGGACCTGGTTCAATTATTTATTATTCTGTTGGAATAACCTGTCTGTGCGGTCTATCGCATGCATGGTGATTTCTTTTGTTATTTCATTCTTTATTATACTCAGTTGGTTAAGTTTTGACTTCTATACTCCATGAAATTTGTGAAATATCCTTGATAATTGCGTTTCATCCAGTATCTTTTCATGAAAATATTCTTCTAAGCGTTCTAGAATTTTACTCCATAAAGCAGTATCATGTTGACAATTTGGACGTTGTTAATTCTTGGATAAATTAATTTTTGAACTTGTTTTATTGAATTCTTATATCATTTTCATCATCCTCCTGTTTACAAAATGTTGAAAGTCATCTGTGGCCTGTAGTGCATAGATGGACTTGGTATGATTATGACCAGGGATTATTTGGTATAATCATGACCGTAATGTTACGAATGATGTGGTAAATGTCCTCATTGGCCCGTAGTGCATTGATGGACAGTTGTTGGCATGATCATGACCATTAATGAATACACGAATATCCTTGGCCGTAGTGCAGGGGTGATTCGATGATGTGGATTATTTTATTAAGCTGAGTCCCAGCGATAACAGTGTTGGAAAACCTTTTAAATCATAAAAGATAGTAGAGTTTATTTTCTACTTGACTCTTTTAATGGATTGCTTGTTCCGCTACAGTTAAACTTGATGTCTATTATATTTTATCAGTTTAACATTGTTGAAGGCTAATGATAATTTATTCTGCATTATTTTAGTCATAATATTTCTTACTGGGCTAGTTGAGCTCACCCTTTCTTTCACTGTTCTCTTCAGGAAATGAGAACGTAGCTGGGGCAAGTCGGGGAACGGAGTGATGGTTCGAATGATAGTATTAGTTAGTAGTCCTCACTATTCTATGTAATAGTGTGTTAATAAATGTAATAAGGACTCCTTTTGAGTATGAATACTCTCTAGAAGATAATATTTGTATTCAAACTCACAGTTTATGTTTTGTCGTATTGTACACGACAGTTGTATTAGTAAGTTGTATTTGTATTTTGTACTATATATCTGACGACCCAAGATGGGTGATGTATACCTAATTTTGGGGGCGTCACAGTATGTGCTTAAGGGGGAAATGTGTGTGCTTTAACTGTGGCCAAGAGGGTCACATTGCCCCAAACTGCAATCAACCCAAGAAGAATGCTTGCTACACCTGCGGGTCGAAGGATCATTTTGCTCGTGAATGTCCGGTGGAGGTACACTGACTATTGCGGGACCAACGTCATCAAATAAGCCCAAAGCCAGAACCTTCAATATGACGGTACAGGATGCGGTGCAATCAAGAGATGTCGGGTCATGTATTATCCCAACCAATGATATAAATGCATATGTATTATTTGATTCGGGTGCTACTTGCTCGTTTATATCTAATGAATTTTCTAAGAGATTAGAATTACCTAGTGAAGAGTTGAATTTCCCTTTACAAATAGAAATTTCGAATAGGGAGGTAATTCCTGTTAGGCTTGTATACAAGAACTGTAGGGTGAATATTAAGGGGAATATTATGACAGTAGATTTAATCCCGATAAAACTTGGAGAGTTTGATGTTATTCTGGGAATGGATTGGTTATTCAATTATGGAGCAATAATTGACTGCCAAAAGAAATGTGTAAACCTTATGACTCTGTCAAAGGTAGTTTTGTATGGTAGCAAATCTCCTAGACAAATGAGATGTCTAACGGTTATGCAGGCCAAGAAGTTGTTAAGTCAGGGTTGTGTAGGGTACCTAGCTTACATAGTTGATACTCAAAAGAAGAAGGGTGTGAAATTGGAAGAGATACCAGTGGTTAAAGTGGTTAGAGATTTTGTAGACGTGTTTCCACAAGATTTGCCAGGACTTCCGCCTGATAGAGAGATCGAGTTCGTGATTGACTTAGCGTCAGGAACTGCTCTAATATCGAAGGCTCCGTATAGAATGGCTCCGATAGAGATGAAGGAACTGATGGTACAACTACAAGAACTATTAGATAAGAAGTATATTCAACCGAGCGTATCACCGTGGGGAGCGCCGGTGTTATTTGTGAAGAAGAAGGATGGGTCAATGCGTCTTTGCATTAATTATAAAGAATTAAACAAAGTCATTATTAAGAATAAGTATCCATTACCAAGGATAGATGATTTGAAGGGTGCTAGATATTTTTCAAAAATAGATCTGAGAAGTGGGTATCACCAATTGAAAGTAAGGAAGGAGGATGTACCGAAGACGGCATTCCGAATGCGGTATGGGCATTACGAATTTTTGGTGATGTCTTTTGGTTTGACAAACGCCCCTGTAGTGTTCATGGATTTGATGAACATGGTGTTTATATCATTTTTAGACAAGTTTGTGGTGGTATTTATCGATGATATTCTGGTGTACTCTAAATCTCAAGAAGAACATGTGGAACACTTACTTTTGACGCTGGAGACGCTAAGAAAAGAAAAGTTATACGTGAAATTCTCTAAATATGAATTTTGGCTGGAACGTGTACAATTTCTTGAGCATGTAATTGACAAAGATAGAATTTCAGTGGATCCATCAAAAGTCGAAGTGGTGGTAAGAAGTTTCTTGGGATTGGTAGGTTATTATAGACGGTTTATTCAAGATTTTTCCAAGATTGCCACTCCGTTGACAAATTTGACGAGAAAATCTGCAAAATTTGTTTGGACAGAAAAATGTGGGGAGAGTTTTACGGAATTGAAGAAGAGGCTCAGTGTCGCACATGTCTTGTCATTACCAGATAATACAGGAAATTTTGTGGTGTATAGTGATGCTTCACACAAAGGATTGGGCTGTGTCCTTATGCAGAACGGTAAAGTTATTGAGTATGCATCAAGGCAATTGAAAGATTACGAGAAAGGGTATCCAACTCATGATTTAGAGTTGGCTGTGGTGGTGTTTGCTCTGAAGATATGGAGACATTATCTCTATGGAGAGAAGTGTGAGATCTACACAGACCATAATAGTCTGAAGTATATTTTCACACAGAAGGACCTGAACATGCGTCAAAAGAGATGGATGGAATTAATAAAAGATTATGATTGCGAGATCTTTTATCATCCGAGCAAAGAGAACGTGGTTGCAGATGCCTTGAGTAGTAAGGGTCGTGAGAAGTTGATGTTGTTAACCAACCAGGAGGAGCTCATTTCAGCAATGGCAAGGCTAGAGTTGGAAATCAAATTTCCAAAAGAATCCAACAAAAAATTATACCAGATGGAAGCTAGTCCAACTTTGGTGGACAAGGTGAAAAATGCTCAACTACATGATGAAGAATGCAGAAAAATAAAGGAAAGTGTGGTCGAGGGTAAAGAGGTGAAGTATAAGGTTGATACTAAAAGAATGCTAAGATTCGAGGGACAAATTTGGGTTCCAGCAGTACTGGATATTAAGGAAGAAATCTTGACAGAAGTTCATAGCTCAAGATATTCGATTCATCCGGGAAGTACAAAAACGTATCAAGATTTGCGGTGACATTTTTGGTGGTCAGATATGAAGAGAGATGTTGCAGAATACGTTGCAAAGTGTTTAACATGTCAGAGAGTGGAGGCCGAGCATCAAAGACCAAGCGGATTACTTCAGCCGTTGGAAATACCGGAATGAAAAGTGGGAGCATATCACAATGGATTTTATGGTAGGTCTTCCAATAACTCAGAAAGGATACGATGCGATATGGGTGATAGTGGATAGATTAACAAAAGCAGCACACTTTTTGCCAATAAAGATTAGATTTAATCTCGACCAGTTGACAAAAATGTACGTCAAGGAGATCGTCTCAATACATGGAGTTCCAGTGTCAATCGTATCAAATATAGATCCGAGATTCACATCAAATTTTTGAAAGAAACTGCAAGAATGCATGGCAACGCAACTGAAGATGAGTACAACATATCATCCGCAAATCGATGGGCAAAGCGAACGAACAATCCAGATGTTAGAAGATATGCTTAGAGCGTGCATCATAGATTTCAAGGGAAACTGGGACGATCATTTATCGTTGGCAGAATTCGCCTATAATAACAGTTACCATGCAAGTATTGGTATGCCGCCATACGAGGCATTATATGGCAGGAAATGCAGAACTTCACTATGCTGAGATGAAGTTGGTGAAGGTCAACTATTAGGACCAGAACTGATACAACAGACCGCTGAAGTTATCAAACTAATCAGAGCAAGACTGGTAGCTGCTCAAGATAGACAGAAGAAGTATGTTGATCAACACAGACAAGATCGTAAATTTGACGTAGGAAATTTAGTTTTCCTAAAAGTTTCTCCTTGGAAGGGAAATATTCGTTTTGGCAAGAAAGGAGAGCTCAGCCCAAGGTTTATTGGACCTTTCGAGATACTACGAAGAGTGGAAGAAGTAGCTTATGAGGTAGCTTTACCTCCAGAATTAGAACATGTTCACAACGTTTTTCATGTTTCGGTATTGCGACCGTATAAACCCGATTATAAACATGTAATCGAGTATGAACCGTTACAGTTCAACAAGGATTTATCTTATGAAGAGTGTCCTATCCAGATAGTCGACAGGAAAGAACAAGTGCTCAGGAATAAAGTGATACCTTCTGTGAATGTGATATAGAGAAACCATAATGTCGAAAAGGCTACATAGGAACTCGAAGCTGAAATGATGAAAAATTACCCTAAGTTATTTGTTTAGTCTGTGTCTTCGATTCTGGGGACAAAATCTTTGTAAGAAGGGAAGAATGTAATGATTTTATTAATTGAGTTGTGATTCTGGGGACAGAATCCTTGTAAGGAGGGAAGAATGTAACAATCCAAGATTTTATTATTTATAATTTAAAATATTTATTAAATGAAATAAATATTTTATTGATGTAATTTTTGTTAGTAAATATTTATGAATTAAATATTCTAAATTAATTTAATTTAGAGAGTTGTAAGATAACATGAGATGTTATATTATTGCTTTAATTTAATGATTAAAATGGTATGTGAATTTATTACGTAAAATTATAATCTCCATTATAATTTTATGATAATTGTTTAAGTGGAAAATTAATTTAAAATATAGTATGTGTAATTAATTTATTTGATTAATGTTGGATATGGGATCCAAACAAATAATACGAGATTATAAAGTATAGTGTAATGATTTATTAAAATAAA